>JARYGA010015098.1:0-69906 GCA_030545235.1 Helianthus tuberosus
CGGTTAATATAGGATGAATATAGGGGGGTAAAAAGTAAATAATGCCTTGGAAGTTGCACCGCTGTCATTTCGAGAGTCTAGTCATATTAATTACTTTGAGTTATGAGATAAGATTTTTGAAATATATCCGTTGGATTGGTATCCCAACCGATATATTTGGGGACAATTGTTAGGGGTCATTTTCTTAACATACGTATCCTGACCAATATCCTGCCTTTGTTTGTTTATTTGTGATCAGGATGCTGGAAGAGGATATTGCTAACATCTTGGGCGATATCCTGAGGCTTATTGAATTAACCACGTGCAGGTTAAGGGCTGAGGCTTGCTAACGGTCAAGAGGACTTCTTCTCCTCAAGACTCGGACGAATTTGTTGAGAAAGAGACGTTGAGCCCGAAAGACCAGGTCTACAACGTTCCAAGAAGGAATATTCGGTGGATCCCGCAAGTTTAGGGTAGTTAGTTATTTTATCTTTACTATAAATAGATGAGGTCGGATCAGCTTAGAACACAACAATTCACACTTACACTCTCGAACACTTTCACTCTCCAGCTAATTGCAAACACCACACTTGTATTTCATTTCCATTGTAACACCTAGTCGATCCGTACCACATCTCGCACTGTATCCTGATTTTTGAAGCAATTGAAGAACAAGGCAGCTGCGATTGTCAGCTCCCGAGGTTTTATGCCGGCGATCTAGATTGATCAAGGGCTTTCCTCGTACATCTCGTGTCATTTCCTTTACTTTTTGCTCATTACTCGCTCATTGTTTGATCATAGATACAACTCAATATCCTGAGCCGTATCCTGAGTACTGTTTTTCCAAATAACTTAACAAGTATATTTTCAACACACTTTCTAGCACACTACCTCACTTAACTAATTTGATCACTTAATTACTTCGGTAATTTTTGACCAAAACAAAACCACATTCTAATCCGGTCTTCGCTTAATCGTGCGTTTTGAACCGTATATCTTCTTTTAAAACTAACCGGTCTAAGTGTAGACTTAATTAAGACCCGTTAGGAATCTAATAGGTTATTAAAACCTTCGTTCCAGATTAGGAGCCCGGTAAAAGCTACTTGCACTTGCTGTTTGTGAATTATACTTGCTCAGGTAAATACTTTTAACTTATTTTCCCTATACGGGCTTGGGATACGGTATTATAATAATACCGCTTGGTCTGGTGTGTAGTCATTTAAATCGGATTGTGATTAATGTATTTACATAACCTGTTTTAATCTGTATTATTTGGTGTATGGCCTTTGGGGGTTAAATGACCATGTCCCGGATATCCTTGGCATCATTCAAAGAAATGGCCACGACCTAAGCACGGGGTGTAGGCATACACCTGACAGTTGCATCTGTAAAAAACTGGTAATCCACTTAAAGGAATCAACCTTGTGGGCATTATACCTGTGGCGTGTCAGTTAATCTTAACTGGCTCTTCTAACCGGCTCTAATGGACGACAAATAAGTAAAACTATATACAAGATTATTTTTAAATAATTGTCCCAAGTTATAAAAGATATTTTGTGTCTTGTGCATTCAAATCAATTTTTAAACTCTTTTCAAAATGAGTCAGTTAATTGTATTTACCAGTGTAAACTGACGTATTTTCCAAAAAAAAGGCTAAGTGCAGGCACTAGACGAAATAGGCTGGCTACTCCTGGCATCATTAATCAAGTATTGCAAGCTCTAGATGTTAAAGTCTGTTGAACAATAATCTTTTTATCTTTCGATCCACCTGTGGATCCATTACAGTCCGTTGTGATACTTTGATATTACTATTTATTCGGTTTGTAATGTGAATCATCTTTTGCTTCCGCTGTGCATTTAAAATTGTGTTGTTTCACTATGATGATATCAACTACGTCACGATACTCCCCACCGGGCCCACCGGTAATACGTGGAAATATCGGGGTGTGACAGGTTGGTATCAGAGCCAACGTTAAGTGAATTAAACACTAGCCTTTTGTGTTTAATCTCAATGACACAGTTGAACATTCCTCGACTTCTGAGTCTAGACAAAGAACTTAGGACTAATCCAAATTTTTTTTTATTTCTAATTTTGTCCTTTATAGTTCCTTGTTGTTCTTTTGTTTGTTTTGACAGGTTCAAAAAGATGCCACCAAGAATCAGAGGAAGAGGTAGAGGCAGGGGGGCCATTCGTTGCCCCAACGATCATGAGGCCGGGCCATCACATCGGGGAACTCCATCAGACTCTTCAAGCAGAAGTCCTCAGGAAAACTGAAGGACCCACCTAGAACCAGCGAGGCGTTCAGTCTCGCTGAGCTCCTCACCTTCTTACCAAAACTCTTACGGGCCTCAGTCGGAAAATGAGCCCCATAACTCACACCATTCTTTTATACCCCTCCAAAGCCACAACTCAGCTTTCAATGACCCAACACCCTATTTCCAGAGCCGGTTCAACCCGGCAAACCTAATTAATGATGAACCAATGGGTTATAACCCGTTGGGACCAGAGGACCATTTCTCCATGGATATAGATGAAGATCCGTAACCTGCCCAACCACCAACCGGGACGCCTACTCACCCCATCGAGATTTCGGATGGGTCACCCTTTTTGGGATCACCTTATAATGGTCCCGATAGCTACGAGGCGAGGTTTAACCAAATCGACTGGACGTGTACTCCTAGTTACCACAACTCACCGCAGCAGCAGCAGGATCCCTCGGAGGATTCTCGCTTTGTAGCGGTTACTCCGCCACCACCACCAGTGCAGCAACAGCCTCCGGAGCCACCGAGGCATAGAAGATCAACCGCACGGATGTCCATACGAGGGGGAGTCCGCATCAGCACCCCTCAGCATTCAAGTGGCAGCCGTTATCCGCCACTATACGAAGACCCACAGATGGGTGGGCCTTCGAACCCTGTTTCTGAGGTGCAGTCTGCGCCGGTCTCACCGCCACCAGTAGGTTTTGATATCCAAATCCCTGCATATACCAGTGCAGCGGCTTACAACCCCTTTGAACAGCCGGCCCATACCAACTACAACTATGCTAATGTTGACCCATACCAGACAGCATGGGACTACAATGCTCTTCATCCTGAGGGGCCCTTTGGAGTCCCATATCAAGCTGGATATCCACCCTATGGGTACCCACCATATGGGTATAAAAAACCGCCACCTCCTCAACCTCTGCTGTATCAGCAGCCCCCACAGCCGCCAGTGATATCGCCACCGCAGCATCAAGAGATTCTTCAAAGGTTGAGTCAGGTGGAGGACGAGGTTCGGGAAGAGCGTAGGCAAACCAAGGAATTTTCAAGGGTCTGGCGAGCTTAATCAAGGGGAAGACCAAAAAGGGTCATTAAATCCTTTATTTGTCTATTTGTATTTCTTTAATGTTTAATCAAGTCCCTGCATGGACATCTGTTTCTGTAACCAGTCCCTGCGTGGACATCTGTTTCTATAACCAGTCCCTGCGAGGACTTGTAGTTTCTGTTTAGCCCCTGCGTGGGCATGCCTTTCTGTTTAGCCCCAGCGTGGGCAAGTATTTTTGTTAAGTCCCGTTTAGGGCAAAATCTACTCTTTTTAAATTATTAGTGGCATGTTATCATTTAAAAATTTATTTGTCATTATATGCATAAATGTAATATGTATGAAATAAATAAATAAATAAATAATATGTCATTCCTTTTATAAGGTCTGCCTTTAAATATTAAATAAGAATCTTAATGGGTATAACCTAGCCTGCATGTCATTATAAGACCTAGCCATGATGGTAAAACCTGTTTAAAAAGAGATTCAAATCCTTATTAACATCTGAAAGCATGTTAACATTCCTGGCTGATGTGATTCGTAAAATCACACGTGTCATTCTTATATTGGATTATTCCAATTCCTTCTTTATTATATAAACATCCATTTGTGATGTAATGCCTACGGGCCATAATTATTGTCATATAAGACAAAAGACAATCGTAGCTTACTACTCACTGCCAAGAAAGGTAATGAACTATGATTCAAGCCTTAATACCTCGATCCTATAAGATCTTGACTTATAATTTGAATGTGTCCATGTGACTTGGCCTTTTGTGCCATTATTATATTTAATTATAACTAAGGATTATTAATGAAAAATCCTAAATAAAATACTTAATAAATTATCTAATATGGTTCTTTAATACCATGGTTAATAAATTAATAAGATGACAAATCTATTATAAACCTCTAAGAGATTATATATTGTCATCCTTTTATGTAGCAATCAAGCTACATGGCTGAGTCCGAAGAAGTCAACAGTCATCCAAAGGAGAATCATGATATACCACCAGAATCAACGTAACTGGTGCGGAACTTCAAGCACTGATTGATAATGCTGCTACCAAGGCCATAGATAGGCAGTTTAACGAGTCAAGTGGTACTCGAAGCAGGACCTTATCAGTACCCCACTCTAAACCTAAGACTCACTCTGAAGCTCATAGTAAGCCACCTCCTAAACCTAAGGGGTCAAAGAAAGATGATGACGACCATCACTCTTCCAATCAGCAGAGTGTTCCATCGAAGAAGATTGAACTCAAACGAGAACCACGTGGTAAATCCTGTACATACAAGTATTTCGTCTCCTGCAAGCCTAGAGACTTCACAGGAGAGAAAGGAGCCGTCGATTGTATGACTTGGCTCGATGAAATGGATACCGTGGTTGACATCAGTGGTTGCGCTGATAGGGATGTTGTGAAGTATGTATCTCAGTCATTTAAAGGAGAAGCACTAGCCTGGTGGAGGTCTCTAATCCAGGCTACTGGGAAGATTCCATTGTATAATATGTCTTGGGATCAGTTTGTTGCACTCATCAAAGAGAATTACTGCCCTCAGCATGAGGTTGAGAAGATTGAGTCCGACTTCTTATCTCTGATGATGAAAAACCTAGACTGCCAGACTTACCTTACTAGCTTTAATACCATGTCTCGACGGGTTCCATATTTAGTAACACCGAAACCCAAGCGAATAGCTCGTTTCATTGGGGGTTTAGCCCCAGAAATCAAGGCCAGTGTCAAGGCATCACGACCTGCTACTTTTAGGTTAGCAGCTGACCTATCCTTATCTCTTACATTGGATGCGGTCAGGCTGAGATCGCTCAAAAACTCGGAAGAAGGTAAGAGAAAACGTGAGGATGATAACTCACGACGGTCTGAGAAGAAGTTTAAGGGAACCACAGACCACAAGAAGAAGTTTGGGTCTGGCATGGGTAGTTAGCAAGCAGATGAAAAGCCAAAGTGCAAAACCTGCCAAAAACATCACTTTGGAAAATGCATGTTCGAATCTAAGTCTCAGTCAAAACCATTTGCATGTGGGTTATGCAAATCCAAAGAGCACAAGACGATAGAGTGCAAGAAGATAAAGGATGCAACATGCTATAACTGTAACGAGAAAGGACACATCAAGTCCAACTGCCCTAAATATGCCAAAAATCCTGAGGAAGTCAAAAAGACCAATGCCATGGTCTTCCGAATGGATGCACGAGAAGCTGTTCAGGATGATAATGTGATAACAGGTACCTTTCTCATAAATGATGTTTATGCAAGGGTGTTATTTGATTCAGGTGCTGATAAGTCATTCGTAGATAATAAGTTTTGTAAATTGCTGAATTTACCTGTTAAAACCCTAAGCGTGAAATATGAGGTAGAATTAGCTGATGGTACCCTAGAAACAGCCTCAACTGTGTTAGATGGATGTGTTATATCCATTAGGAACCACTCATTCCTGTTATCCTTACTTCCCTTGAAGTTAGCCGGTTTCGACATAGTTATAGGCATGGAATGGTTATCTCATAACCAAGCCCAGATCATTTGCAACAAGAAGCAAGTGGTGATCAAGACTCCGTCTGGCGAGCCACTTACCATTCAGGGAGATACCCAGTATGGATTGCCTGAGCAAGTGTCTATGCTCAAGGAATCTAGATGCTTGAAGAAGGGTTGTGTCATTTATATGGCACAGGTAACTATTGATGAGCAGAAGCCTAAGATTGAAGATATCCCTATCATTTCTGAATACGCGAAGTTTTTCCTAAAGAACTACCTGGTTTGCCACCAGATAGGCAAGTAGAATTCAGAATTGACATTATTCCTTGAGCAGCACCTATTGCAAGGGCACCTTACAAGTTAGCACCAACAGAAATGAAAGAGTTGAGGACTCAACTAGATGATTTGTTGGCAAAAGGATTTATTAGACCTAGTTCGTCTCCTTGGGGAGCACCAATCCTGTTTGTAAAGAAGAAGGATGGATTGATGCGTCTATGCATCGATTATCGCGAGCTTAACAAAGTCACTATCAAGAATAGATATCCATTGCCTAGGATCGACGATCTGTTCGATCAATTACAAGGGGCAAGTTACTTCTCTAAGATCGATTTGAGGTCAGGCTATCATCAACTGAAGGTTAGAGATGAAGATGTGCACAAGACTGCATTTAAGACTCGCTATGGTCACTATGAGTTCTTAGTGATGCCTTTTGGGCTCACTAATGCACCAGCAACGTTCATGGATCTCATGAATCGCGTATGCAAGCCCTAGTTGGATAAATTTGTCATCGTCTTCATTGATGACATTCTTATTTACTCAAAGAACCAAGCTGACCATGAGAAACATCTTCGTTGTATTCTCAAACTTCTGCATCATGAGAAGCTCTACGCCAAGTTTTCAAAGTGTGAATTTTGGCTTCGCGAAGTCCAGTTTCTTGGACATGTAGTTAGTGAGCATGGTATCCAAGTGGATCCCGCTAAAGTTGAAGCTGTCATGAATTGGCAAGAGCCAAAGATGCCCACAGAAATTCGTAGCTTTTTGGGTTTGGCAGGATACTATAGGCGATTTATTGAAAACTTCTCAAGGATTGCTGCACCCCTAACCTCACTAACCCGCAAGAACATCAAGTTTGACTGGGGTCCTAAGCAGCAGGAATCTTTTGATATCCTTAAGCAGAAGTTGAGCAATGCACCTGTGTTGACATTGCCAGATGGAATAGAATAATTTGTAGTATATTGTGATGCATCACACACTGGTATGGGATGTGTGCTAATGCAGAAAGGCAAGGTTATTGCCTATGCTTCTCGACAATTAAAAGTGCATGAGAAGAATTACACCACCCACGATTTGGAGTTGGGTGCCGTTGTATTTGCACTGAAACTTTGGAGGCATTATTTGTATGGTACTAAGTTTGTGATCTATTCTGATCACAAAAGCCTTCAACACTTGTTTAATCAGAAGGACTTAAACATGAGGCAAAGACGATGGATGGAAACTTTAAATGACTATTATTGTGAAATCAAATACCATCCAGGCAAGGCAAATGTGGTCGCCGATGCTTTAAGTAGGAAGGAAAGGGTGAAGCCCATAAGGATCAATGCCAAGAGCATTGAATTGAGAAACAGCTTGAATGAAAGGTTGTTAGCCGCTCAGAAGGAAGCTGTGTTGGAAGCTAACTATCCAAATGAAAAACTGGGAGTCACTGCAGAACAGTTATCATATGGAAAGGATGGAATCCTATGATTGAATGGACGGATATGGGTTCCAATCTATGGAGGACTTAGGGAAGTGATTCTTCAGGAAGCCCATAGTTCTAAGTATTCCGTTCATCCTGGAAGTGACAAGATGTACCAGGATTTGAAGGCGAATTATTGGTGGATAGGCTTGAAGAAGTCTATAGCTACTTATGTAGCCAAATGTTTGACGTACGCGCAAGTTAAAGCTGAACACCAGAAGCCGTCAGGTTTGCTACAACAGCCTGAACTTCCCATCTGGAAGTGGGAAATGGTGACTATGGATTTTATCACCAAGTTGCCAAAAACTAAACGAGGAAATGATACTATTTGGGTTATAGTGGATAGACTGACTAAGTCAGCCCACTTCTTACTTATTAAGGAAACACACAGCTCAGATAAGTTAGCTTAGCTGTACGTGGATGAGATTGCATCCCTCCATGGAGTGCCAGTGTCTATCATCTCTGATAGGGATACGAGGTATACGTCGCATTTCTGGAAAAGCTTTCAGCAATCCCTAGGCACTCGATTGAAATTCAGCACAGCATATCATCCCCAAACTGATGGTCAGAGCGAGCGTACTATTCAGACACTCGAAAATATGCCACGAGCTTGTGTTATTGACTTAGGAGGAAGTTGGGATGATCATCTTCCATTGATCGAATTTTCATATAACAATAGCTATCATTCCAGTATTCAAGCTGCACCTTTTGAAGCTCTGTATGGAAGAAAGTGCAGAACGCCCGTTTGTTGGGCAGAAGTTGGAGATGTCCAACTGACAGGACCTGATATAGTCCTGGAGATGACAGATAAGATTGTACAGATACGAGATTGTCTCAAAGCTGCCAGGGATAGGCAGAAAAGCTACGCGGATAAAAGGCGTAAACCTCTAAAATTCGAGGGTGGTGACAAAGTGTTACTGAAAGTATCACCCTGGAAAGGGGTAATGAGATTTGGTAAGAAAGGCAAGTTAAGCCCAAGATACATAGGACCATTCGAGATCATCGAATGTGTCGGAACAGTGGCTTATAAGTTAAATTTGCCTGAAGAGCTCAGTGGTATTCATAATGTATTCCACATCTGTAATCTGAAGAAATGTCAAGCTGATGAATCACTAGTGATACCACATACGGATGTGCACATAGATGAGAGCCTGAAATTTGTTGAGAAACCTTTGTCAATTGAGGATCGACAGGTTAAGAAGCTTCGAAGGAAGCATGTACCGATTGTAAAGGTTAAATGGGATGCCCGTAGAGGTCCTGAGTATACGTGGGAGGTAGAGTCCACAATGAAAGAGAAGTACCCTCATTTATTTTAGTAAATCTCAAGGTCGAGATTTCTTTTAAGGGGGTGAGGATGTAACACCTCGCAAAATCATGTCCGATATAGTATCGACACGTGTCATGGACTTTAAACGTGTAACAGATTGATTATGAGGGACTAAAGTTAACAAACCAAGAAAGTATATGTATATAAGGATATAAAGTGTCAACATTTAATAATTTTGCCTTTTAACAACCCTACATGATGTCTATACCCTAAAACGAATGTATCATGAAGCGTGTGAAACCGTTTGTGGAAGAAAGTGAAAGTTTACAAGACGCGAGGGTAAAATGTGTCAACATGTTTAAGTTATACCTCTGAGTGACCTTTTAGCGAACCCGGAGCCTTGTAACGATTAATTATACTCCCAAGAATAAGTGGTAAAGATTTCACAAGGTTTCGATATCGTATGAGAACGATACGCTAACTTTCGTAATTAAGGGGTTAAAAGCGTCAACGAAGCAAAACTTGTGTTTTCGGTTATCGTTTAATGAAATCGGACCTAACGATGTTTGGTTATACATCATGGATCACAAAAATATAAATTTCATGGGTTAAAAGTGCTTAAAATGGAAGAAATTACGCTTTAGAAGGTCCAGGGGGTGAAAATGCCAACTTTTGAAACTTGTTTGCTGACCCCCCACCTGCTGGCGCCGGTGAGACCCTCCTCCGTCGCGCGACGCGGCGGACTACCAGCTCAGAAAAACTTGTTTGGACGTGGCAGCTTGCATGTTTGCTAAGTTCCGCGAGTTTGCCACCCTCTAGCTCCTTGAAACACGTCCCTTAACACTTGTATTCATCCCTGGAGTTGCCATAACACCTGTATCCATCTCCTTGAACCTTCCTTGGCTATAAATAAGTCCAATTGTTGCAACTTGTGAACTCACATGTGAGCACTTCACTTGAAAAGCTTCCAAACACTTGTTCTGAAGATTCCTGGAGCTCAAGACCACTTCTCAAGGATCTTTAGTCGTGTATAGGACTTCAGTAAGTGTTCTTAACCTCTCTTAATTCAGTTTTAATTAGTTTAATGGCCCAAAGTCAAACCGTCGTAATTAAGGTTTGACTTAGTGATTAATCACTAATGGCCCAGTCAATTCTCGAATTAAAAGTAGCTTTGAGTTGGTAGTTATGTGGGTAATAAACCCTTAAAAGGGTACCCTCTGATTCCCACTCTAACTAGGTCAATTGTCGGGTCAAACTTGATTATAAAAAGTCAACAGAAAGCTAATTTTCGCATAAACACATAATTAACAATGTAGAAGCCATGCAACCTGTTTTATCATTCATATAACTTGGTAATTAATGTAAGAACATGTCTAAACATGTTCAACCCGACAATTTTCAGTTTAAGCTCGGTTCGGAACCGAAAGTCGCAAAAGTAGACTTTTGCTTTGACTTTCAGTTTTGACCCATTAGAGCATATTTTAGAAATGCCTTAGAGCTTTATTAGGACCAGGTTACATATTAGTATAACCCTCTGTGATTATACAACTTGGTTCATTAATTATCCGATTCATATGCATGTTTCCTTTATATGCCTAAATGTTGACCAATATGCCCTTTTGACCTTAAAACAAGAATTTTTGAAAATGTGAGAGGACAATAATCTTTATTATTGATTTATAAACATGTCCCTAAATTTTCACATCAGTTTGAGGTCTAGATTAAGAGTTATGCTCAATAGCGTAATTAGAAAGCTCTTTATTAATTAAACGGCGTAATTAGCATAAAGCCTATCTAAACCAAATTTTTGATACCAAACGTTTTACCTACTGACGTAAAATAATATTTTGGGATTTTTGAATATTTTTATGTATTTTTAAGCTGAGCATAACATAGGGTTCTAGCCTTAATTCGGTAATTGTCGGTTTTGCCCTTTTGGCCTATAAAATGAGTTTTACATAACATTTTGATACCAAACCTTTTGCTACTGATTTCATATAATAAATAAAATGTTTTGAGTCTTCTGGAATGATAAAAATATCAGCTTTTCATATAAAACCCGGAAATCGCTTAAAATTGCTTTTTTACGCGTTTTTAACGCATAGTATAAGTTAAAACTATTTTTAACATATAAGATTTGATACCTACTGATGTTTTAAGCAAATTTATATATTTTAACAGTAAAAAAAAGCTTTTAAACTCAGATTCCCTATTTTGACCTTTTAAGCTTATGTGAAATTACCAAAATGCCCCTAAGGTGCATAGTTTGGTTATAAATGATAAATTTCACATATATGTAATACTCTACTGTTATGACTTATAAAAATAAGTATTTTTACTGAATATATCATACCTGAAACTCAGATTAGTATTCAAGCTCTTTTATAACTTTTAAAATGACCAAAATACCCCTACGGAGCATAATTTGAGTTTAAATCCATTTTGGGCATATTGGAAGGTATCTTACTGATATCACAACATATTTAAGGAATATTAACTTAGGAAACCTGTTCATGACTCATTTGGTTACCCGTTACGCATTATTCGCGTTCGGTACGGTTTATGTAACTAGTTTGCATAAATTAGCCAAAACGGGTCAAACCTTATCATTTTTTATCTCAAAATCCAGAATGTGTTTGGTTTACCCATATTATACAAGTATAGAAACTTGTCGGGTCTAAACCACATTCTAATCCGGTCTTCGCTTAATCGTGCGTTTTGAACCGTATATCTTCTTTTAAAACTAACCGGTCTAAGTGTAGACTTAATTAAGACCCATTAGGAATCTAATAGGTTATTAAAACCTTCGTTCCAGATTAGGAGCCCAGTAAAAGCTACTTGCACTTGCTTTTTGTGAATTATACTTGCTCAGGTAAATACTTTTAACTTATTTTCCCTATACGGGCTTGGGATACGGTATTATAATAATACCGCTTGGTCAGGTGTGTAGTCATTTAAATCGGATTGTGATTAATGTATTTACATAACCTGTTTTAATCTGTATTATTTGGTGTATGGCCTTTGGGGGTTAAATGACCGTGTCCCGGATATCCTTGGCATCATTCAAAGAAATGGCCACGACCTAAGCACTGGGTGTAGGCATACACCTGACAATTGCATATGTAAAAAACTGGTAATCCACTTAAAGGAATCAACCTTGTGGGCATTATACCTGTGGCGTGTCAGTTAATCTTAGCCGGCTCTTCTAACCGGCTATAATGGACGACAAATAAGTAAAACTGTATATAAGATTATTTTTAAATAATTGTCCCAAGTTATAAAAGATATTTTGTGCCTTGTGCATTCAAATCAATTTTTAAACTCTTTTCAAAATGAGTCAGTTGATTGTATTTACCAGTGTAAACTGACATATTTTCCAAAAAAAAGGCTAAGTGCAGGTACTAGACGAAATAGGCTGGCTACTCCTAGCATCATTAATCAAGTCTTGCAAGCTCTAGATGTTAAAGTCTGTTGAACAATAATCTTTTTATCTTTCGATCCGCCTGTGGATCCATTACAGTCCGTTGTGATACTTTGATATTACTATTTATTCGGTTTGTAATGTGAATCATCTTTTGCTTCCGCTGTGCATTTAAAATTGTGTTGTTTGACTATGATGATATCAACTACGTTACGATACTCCCCACCGGGCCCACCGGTAATACGTGGAAATATCGGGGTATGACATTGTACCCCATATATAACCTTTAATCAACATAAATAACAATAAGACTAGGACTGACACCCTACATCATAAAACACCCACAAGTACATCGTGACATAAGGACTCGAATTAACATCCTAATAAGCTTACATACACCTTGACCCACTACTTCATTTAGCGCAAACACGTAAATCACATAGGGTGAGAACCTAACACACAATGTGGTCGCAACACCAAGACATGATAGGAACTCATCGCTACCATAGGACAATGGCAACCACGACACATCGATATCATTGTTCATCAATGGCCCACACCTCTAATGCCACACAAACATGACCATCCTCGTATACTCATCACTACCAAAAGTAGCGACTACCAGGACACACCGTGTTAAAAGAAAATGATGACCCATTCCTCTAATCACTCATTGTTATCATAATGGCAACAACTACGTGAATCACCGACACCATAAGGTGACGGCTTGCCAAAATCATCGACATCATAACGATGACGACTCACAAGGATGATACTTCACACATAATCACGTAGACACACTCTAATTGTCTAAGATCGTCGACATCTCAAAAACGTGAATTAAGCACATAACTCTTCTAAACGTCACTAAACCCGCCCATTTACTCTTTAAGGACGTAATTAACTACTTGCACATACATTACCATTAATACATTATACTTTCAAAGATTTGCCTCATGATTTAACTACCTTTAAGTAACAATTCAACATGTGTACGATTCCTAAACCCCACACCACCTTCCTAAATGTTACCTGACGATAGAAACTTATTAATCTCTTTATTCCATGCAGGCGTGACTACGCACCTCGATCGACAAATGCCCATCTAAGGCTAAACCCACACACTACTAATTTAACATGACTCTTACCAAACACAGACTCATTGAAAACCGTTTGACAGTCATTACGTTCATAAAACTCATCCTTTAATGAAAACAAGTACACTCATGTATGCTAGTCTAAAATGGATAAAAAAAAATAACATCACTCACCTGGTGCAACAACTTTTCCTCCATAAAGCTCGACCTCCCACGTAACACAACCGAACATATGGAATGTGATTCGGAGAGTAACACTTGAAACCCTAGCGTGCCCCCTTGTTCCTTGGTGTACGTCGCCTAAGAACTCCCTGGGGTAGACGCATAACCTTCTTAGGCTTTTGATTAGGTGATTAATCACCTAATTTCACTTAATCCCTTCTAGTTTTAGTCATATACGCCCACTACTCAAAGGTGCACCACAAGGGTTTCACGCAAAAAAATTTGGGTCCATGCAAGACCTCTATTTCACAATCATCATTATCCCGCTCCCTTGACATTCCGTTAATTAATTCCCATCGAAAAGATATATCAAAATGTCTTGGCAGAAAAAACTTGGTATCTTACATTAGATGACAAGAATCGCAACCAAATAATGGATGTGTTAGTTCATAAAGCCGAGTAAACGGTCAAGGACGTGAGTCACAAAGTTGATAGAGCTAGGTGGATTCGTAAGCACACACTTAGAGATCAAAAAGTTCAAGGAGAATCAAGGTCAAGGAGACGAACAAGCTTGGAGTTGATGACCCGCCTAATTCGAGTCTAAATTAAGGGAGGTGGATGTGTGAGTTCCATTCCAAAAAAGTTGGTTTGGGTACGGCCAATTATAGCTACAAGTGGGTAGTAGCTTAATCCACAAAGTATGGGAACTAGATTTGAATTAAAATAGGGGTGGAGATACAATAGGAAGTTTATTTGGCTAAGAAGGCTAGGAAGTGATCTTAACCAACCATTTAGTTAATCAAGGGCTAAGATTAAATGATGGAAATTGAAGGGAAGAAAAGAGGCGCGTGAGTTTGTTTAGGGGTATTCTAGTCAATACAAGGCAATAGTTTCTCTCTCCTCCAATTCCCCCCATTTTTAAACGTTAATAACTCTTTCATACGACATTATTTTTTTATAAAAATTGCACCAAAAAAACGAGCGTTTTTTTATCTTTAAAACGAGTATCATATTGCTATATTTTCAAAAATAAAAAAAAATTAAAAACCCAGTTGCGTAAAACGCAATAGAAAAATCCCCAGTTATGTAAAACGCAATGAAAAAAAAACCTAAAAAATGACATTTTTCTAAAACGCAATGCACCAAAAACACAAAAAATGTCTTATTTGTAAAACGCAATGGCCAGAAAACACAAAGAAATGTCTTATTTCTAAAAATCAATAGCCTAAAAACTCAAAAGAAAATGTACTTTCTAAAACGCAATGGACTAAAAACACATAAAAATGTGTTTTACCTAAAACGCAATGCATCAAAAACACATACAAATGTCTTTCTAAAACGCAATGGCCAGAAAACACTTAAAATGTCTGTTTTCTAAAACGCAATGGACTGAAAATACATAAAAAGTGTTTTACCTAAAACGCAATGCACCAAAAACACAAAAAATGTCTTATTTGTAAAAAGCAATGGCTAGGAAACACTTAAAAATGACTCATTCTAAAACGCAATTGCCTAAAAAACAAAAGAAAGTGTTCTCTGTAAAACGCAATGGACTGAAAACACCTAAAAAAATGTTTTACCTAAAACGCAATGCACCAAAAACACTTCAAGAATGTGTTTTTCTAAAACGCAATAGCCAGAAAACACATAAAAATGTTTTAGTTCTAAAACGCAATTGCCTAAAAACACCAAAGAAAGTGTTCTCTCTAAAACGCATTGAACCATGACAATAGTTTTGTCTGTGCTGTGAATTGTCTATGCTGTGAACTGTCTGAACCAATGCAATTTACGAATGCAGCTCAACCCCAGCCATGGGCTCTGCCCCTTGGACCCTGCCAGGGGCTGCCGCCCCTGGGACCCCGCTACCAGGGGCGCTGCCCCCGGACCCCCGCCAAGATCGTAAAACGCAATGACTAAATCAAAAAACCAGATCGTAAATATGAAATTAAAGAATTTCTTACATGGATCGAAGTGATTTCTTTAACAATTGACGAATTTTGAATGATTGAAACACTTATCAGCGCTCAAATCGAACGGATCGAGTGATTATCTTCAAAATCACCTGAAAAAAACGAGATTTGTATGAAATTAAACTAGGTTTTCTTCAAAAAAGGTGAAGAACACGTTGATCAGGTGTTTGAATCATTGATTGGTGATGAAAATCGCACTATAATGTAGTGATTATTGAGATAGAAAGTGAAGAAATGGTTGAAGATGATGGGTTTTGAAGTTACTGGGTTTTGAAAGGGAAGAAAAAATGGTTGAATTGACTAAAATACCCTTTTTCTTTATTTTAAATGTTGTCACATGTCCTAATCCTATTGCTTCCTACACTTCCTAGCCAAAATAAACTTCATATTTGATCTTTTCCCTTCTTAATGTTTTCAAATTAAAATTTGAAGTGTAATAGGTCAGCTTGATTAAGAAGTTTGTCTAGCCAAAAAAAAAAATAGATATCGAGTTGTGGTGTACGGTATGCAAATTGTAATCGAGTTCTTTAGGTTTTTTTATTATTAATAAGATTAGGGAGTCATCCAATTACGTGTTTTGTGTTCATACCGGTAATGGACTTGAGCAATGTCCTGAGTAACATTACCATTAGATTCTTTTCGATTTCTAAAACGTTTGCCACATGATTATTGCAAATTTGAACTGAGCACAAAGTAAAATCGTAATTTGTCAAAAGATAAAGCGATAACAATACTGTAATTTTAAAACAGAAGAAAATCGTAATTTTAAATATGGGCAAATTCGTAATTTTAAACTAGGGGTAAAATCATAGCATACCCTGGCCAATGGGGGAGTACCATGCAACACCCTAGCACTATTCCCTCACACACCTTAAAAAAAAACTAAAACAAGCAAAAATGTAATTTTGGGTTGGGTAAAATCGTAATTTGCCAAAAGCTAAAGCGATGACAATACTCTAGTTTTAAACAGGGGCAAAATCCTAACTTTGATTAGGGGCAAATTCGTAATTTTGAATTAGAGATAAAATCATCATATACCTGGACCAATAAGGAAGTGTCAGGCTGCTGCCTCGCACCATTGTGCCACATTGGTTTTGTAGTTATAGGTAATATAGGCCATAAGGAGCGTAATATCAATTCTTTTTTTGTTTTTTAGAACGGCAATACCAATTATATTATATTATATAATATATATTTAGTTTACGAAGGAGACTCAAACTGACCTGGGATGAGCAAATTAGACATGATTTATTAAAGTTACACCACCTTTCTGAGGACATGGCCCAAGATAGGATTTCGTGGAGGCGTAGAATTAGGGTTAAAGACTTCTAGTGGATATTGTAGTAAGGTCTTAGGTATATTTAAGGACGTAGATTTTTCTTATCTTTTAAGTGCCTTTAAAGGTTATTACCTTCTTGTGTTTATACCCATATGATGTTGTATGCTATCATACATGTTTTACATTATATTGTGTCACTCTCTGATCACTTTTTTGGTATGTTGTGTGTTGGTATACTCTCTGAGTTCTTATTTATATATTTTTTTGACTTGGTGCGTTGATATGTTGATTTTGGAGCCGAGGGTCTCTCTGGAAGCAGTCTCTCTATCCTTAGGGATGGAGGCAAGGTCTGTCTATATCCCACCCTCCCCAGACCCTATAAGTAGCTTTGCTATTTTTGGGATATACTGGGTATAGTTGTTGGTTAGTTTACAAAGGAGAATGAATAGTAACTTTATTTTTAAAATAAAGAATAGCTTTTTAATATTTTTTATTTAATATATTATAATAGTTTATTATTATATTAATTTTCAATTACGTACTTTTATTTTTTTCCCTTTTTAAAATCATATATTTCCTTTAGCATTTTTTTCATAATTTTTTAGAACATATATTAATTTATCAAATAATTTGATACTGTTTTAATAATTTACGTTTATAACTTTTTTCTAAAAACTTAACTACGTAGTTGTTCTTTATTTTTTTTTTCTCGACATTCAGTTATAAGTTGTGTTAAAAACGAAGTTGTATTCAAAATAAAGTATTTATTTGGTATCAAAAAACAGTACAATGATAAACTAAACCGTTTAATGGTTTGACTTTCTAAACAAAATACTTTATTTTTAAATCACGTTTGTTTTAGATTATCATTTGTTCGGTTTCGCCGTAACGCGCAACGTAAATAAACTAGTTCTTAATTAAAGTAGTTGATATATAGCATAAATAAAAGTCATGATAGATAACCAGTAACAAGAAGGTTTTACATGCAAAAATGAAACTAGATCAAAAGATTTCATCAACCTGCAGATGCAAAACTAATGCATAAATATTGTAGTTAGCACTTTATCCGTCTTCAATGATGCTGCCAACAGCTTCAAACCCTGTTAACATTATCAATTATCGGTAGTATGAAAAATAAATCACAACCTAGATAAAAATGAGAAATGTATGAGATGACAATAGTCAATAGGTACCTCGTCTTTTCCAAAAGAAACCATCTTCTCCTCAAGTTGACTCAGATCCTTCACACCAAACTTATTAATGAGAGTAATGCTAGAAATGGTGGACATTTGTCTCACCACTAAATCATCCATCACCATGTACGTCTTCCCTTTCTTTACATACCCTACTTTCTTTTTCTTGACACCTTCCTTTGCTTCTGCTACTCTGTTAGGCGTTACGACTGTCCTCTTAACATTCATGAAACCGCGGCAGTCGGGATTGGGACACTTCAAATGCACATACAGCGTCACGTATGACGCGCAACAGTCATCTTCACATCTAGAGCAAAGTGCATTATCACACATGTAAACTGCTTTAGATGCACCAGACTGATCATCATAAGAAGTATGATCATAGGACAACAGAAATGTGTCACCATTAAAAGCAGTTTTGGGGTTGAAGATATCTTCTGACTTGATGCCGGATTGAAGGCAGTCCTCATCAAAGCTTTGTATGCTATCTTTGAGTTTTCCTAAGCAACCAACCATTTGGTTGGATCCCAAGAACTCTATAAGGGTGCCTAAAGGTAAAGAGAATACGTGGAAAAGAAAATCAACAAATTCTTTTGGTACTTCCGCAAATAACACTCTAGACCCTTTTCTGTCAATAAGAAGCTTCAGACTCATTTTTGGGGAAGCCATTGATGAGCTCATGTGATGTGTTGCTTGTTGTGTTTTGGAAGACTTTGAAGAAAGAGATCTATTTATAAAGAACGTGTTTGATTATATGTTAAATGCCATCAATATGATAATCAAGTATTGCAATTATAAAGTTATATGATAAACGGTTAAACTTTAGAACAATAATGATTTATATAGGTTTTCTTTTAAATGTGCAATCACTTGATTTTCGGTTTGGACCTTTGGTTGGTTTTCTTAATCCATACCAATCGACGGAGAAAAATTTGTAACTTGCTCTACTATCACATCAATTAAACAACCAAATTCACATATTTTAAACAAATTTGCTTTTGAAAAAACAAAATCACTAAACTAATACATAACTATGGATTTAACAAAATTTAAAATATTATTCAAGACATTTCATTTAATTTTTAAGTTAAGAGAATACTAATATGGAAGATGAAATGATAACCTATTTTAAACCACATGGAATTATAAGTTAATTGAAATTTAGACAACTTATATATATATATATATATATATATATTTTTAAATCAGTGGGTAATATTTAGAAGAAATTAAGTTATCTGTTTGAAGAATATTCTAGTTATGACCAAAGATAGTAGTTGATTGGCTTGGAGTTCGTTAATTCATCCAAAGGAATACTGTTGGCATTAACAGTCTTAACTTAGATATATCCCTTCTTGCTAAATGGTGGTAAAGATTCAAAACGGATATCATGCTAATATCGTTGCCTTTTGGGCATGTTGTACTGGTATCAAAGCGGCTCACAAACTACCATCTATTGATGACAAACCGTTTGCAAGGAAGGGTTCACAAATTTATTGTATTATTGATGCTTTGGGTTTCTCTTTACACAACTTTTTGCAAAAGAAACATGGCTCAGCGAACAAAACGCAACTCTCATCTGGAAGGATAAGTGGATCGATTAAAATGTGATTCTTAAAGATGACGAAAAAACGACAACCATATCAAATAAAATCCCATCAATAGCAAAGCTCCTTTTGGAGCCGAGAGGAATAAAATTATAATTAAATAGATAAAAACACAATTAGCCAGCTAGCTCGTTTTGGAGCCAATAGGAAAAAAGTTGAGCCGGCTAAGAAGATTAAAAAGCACCTGGCTAAGCCATTTGTCTAAGTGACCGGCTACTCTAGCCAATGGATAAACATTAGACTAAAGGGTATGGTGAGGCCCATCCCCACGAGGATGGGCCGCTACGTAGGCGCCACATCACCGGCTCGTGGGGGATGGGTCTCCTTCACTTTTGAGGGGGGTGGAGGATGGGGCTACCCCACCTTATTATTTTATAATTTTCTAAGTTTTTTTTATTAACTTAATAAAAACTTTATAAAAATTAAAAAATACATAAAACAACATAAATAAATTCATTTCATAACATAAAAAAAATTACACTTCCTAAAAATAAAAATAAAAACATTTCCGAAAAAAAATTTACATTTCCTAAAAATAAAAAATTACACTACTCGTCTTCGCCTTGGTCTCCGTCACCGTCCCCGACGTTTACGTTGTTCCATATATGTTCTACCAAATCCTGTTGAAGGTTTGCATGCGTGAAGTCGTTGGTTAGCGCGAAGGAGTTTAAATCCTGTTGCGTCGGATCTACCGGGACAGTATTCCCGTAAGATGCATTCTCATCATACTCACAAATCGCTCGACCTTCGTCTTCAATAATCATGTTATGGAGCAAAATGCAAGCGTACATACAAAGGCACAACCTCTTCGGTGTGAACGCACGTGCCGGTTGTTCAAGGATGGCCCATTTTTTTTTGTAAAACACCAAAACAACGTTCGATGTCTTTTCTCGCAGCTTCTTGACGCTTGGCTAATTTTTTCCTTTTTTCGTCCTCGGGAAATGAAATAGTTTTGACAATTGTAGACCAAGACGGATATATTCCGTCAGCAAGATAATACCCGCGTCTATACTCAACCCCTGAAACTATAAAACGGGTGTCCGGACCGATTCCATTAACGACATCGCTAAAGATTGTCGATTGGTATAGCACGTTGAGGTCGTTGAGTGAACCAGGGAGCCCAAAGAAAGAATGCCAGATCCACAAATCTTGTGACGCCACGGGTCTAGCCCCGCTAAATCATCAGCAATCCGTGTGAGTAAACAACGACTCATTCGGAACCTTCGTTTGAAAGTGTCGGCGTTGTAAAGGGGTGCATCCGAAAAATAATCGTTAACCAATTTCTCGTGCGCTCCTGTCGTAAAAAATATATAAATACGAAGAAATATATAAATATATAAAATTTATTACTGACAAACCTTGGCGGTCTCTGTTAATCCGTATTAGTCTGGTAATAACGTTTTCAGACGAGTCATCTTCCTCTTCCAAAAGAATCTGCGCCGCCTTTACCACATCGTTTGCGAAAAACTAATCCTCTTCGTCCAAAGAAGACGGGAACCATCAAGAATTAGATGCCATTGGTATAAAAAATGGAAGTGTTTTTTATAAAAATGGATGAGAATGGGGAGAAATGGATGAGAATGGTATGAAAAATTGATGAAAGTGGTATATATTTAAATTGAAAAAGTAATTTTTTTTATTTAAAAAATAGCCGTTACAACGGCTAATGTTTGAATCATGGGCCCGTCGAGTTCAAGCGTGAGCTGCCGGTCAAGCTGGGATGGGGCGAGGGGGGCGGTGTGGGGGACCAGCGCCGGGCCTCGCTCGGGCCTAAGCCTGCCCCCATACCGCTTAGTCTTAGTGCTAAATACGCGGTATGACCGGCTAATGTAGTCAGCTAGAGGACATGTGTTGTCTTGTTGTTATTTTGATTGTGGTCCCCACTATACTTGGTATTTAGTGCCAACCAAGTCCTATCTTTTTTTTAAAGTAACTTTCATTCATTAAGAACACCCTTAGTGGTGTGGTATTTTAAAAAAAAAATTCAAAAAAAAAAACGCCCCGAAACGCCCTCCTCCCCCCCCCCCCCCCAATTACGGCGGGCGTTATTTGGCATTATTTTTGAAAAAAAATTAGTTCAGCATTTTTAAAACAACGCTCAAGGAACCATGCAAGCATGTTGACTAGCCAATGGGAGGGGTGCACTTGTAGTTTCATTTTTTTTAACCTCCTCTTAATAAAAAATAATTGTTTAATAAATGGAAGGGGCGTTATTGGAATAATGCCCCACTACGCCACTTTTGGAATAATGCCCGATGCTGACTGGACTGTCACGTGTCGAATAATGCCCCATGGTGGGGGCATTATTTTGTTTAACCACTACACATGGTCTAAGAGAAAACGCCGACCCAAGCCGGGCCGACAAAACAAACAAACAAACAACAGACTAGCTTACATATTTACAAACGAACACAATTCATCCCATTCTATATCTTTATACTTAGATCTTCTCGAAAACCATAAATAACCCAAAGCTTTAGCTTCACTAACGAAATTATCAGTCTTAATCGGGGAGTCCGAGAACCTGGCCTTGTTTCTAGCGCGCCACAAACACCAACATATAATCATAACAATCCCTTGAACCATGACTCTCTTCTTCTCCGAAACCCTTAGATATTTGTATATTGTGAATAGGTCTTTAACCGAGAAGGCGAATATACCGGGAATTTTGCACCACGAGCTAACAATATTCCAAATAACCGCAGCCGACTGACAACCGATGAAGATATGCTCAGCAGTTTCTTCGCTCGAGTTGCAGAACTTACATAAAGTTGGGTTGATGATAACATTCCTTTTTTTCAAAGCTTCCGCAGTCGGTAATCTGTCCATAGCCGACCTCCAGACGTGTATGTTACACTTTGCAGGAACCCAGTTACACCAGTCTAAAACCAACTCCGGTTCTTGATCTCCGACAGACACTAACAGATGCTTAACAGACCTAACCGAGAAACCTCCATCGGTATCCGCAGACCAGAGCCACTGATCCGGAGCTGCAGAGATCATAAAATCATTAAGTAAACCATTGACCTGGCTGAGCTGATTCAGAAGCTCCACGGAGCTAACAGGAGACCGCCAGTTCCATGTAACCATCTGTTCGTCATCAATCCTTTTAATCCTCTCAGCCACTTTACATTTTTTGTTCAATTCCAAGCTGAAAAGGCCTGGGAAAAATAGCTTAAGAGGTTCGTCAAGGAGCCAAGGATCTAACCAAAAAGCCACCTCTTCACCGTTGCCCACTTTGCCTTTGATGAAATTCCTGAGCAAACTCTCTCCAACTTTAGAATTTATAACGATTTTAGCGATGTTATTCCACACAGCGGTTAGAGACTTCTTGAAGGGAACACATTCCCAACCCACCCTCGAGTAGTGGAGAGCATCGATAACTCTCTTCCACAAGTTGAACATCTCCGACTTATACCGCCACCCCCACTTAAACAAAAGAGAAACATTTATATCTTGCAATTTATTCATTCCAAGGCCTCCTTTCTTCTTATGACCTGCTACTTTCTCCCAAGCGACCCAGTGCATTTTCTTTTCTTCCAAAGAGCCACCCCAAAGAAACTTCTTGATCATGGATTCCAATTCTTCAATAACTTTCTCAGGGGCTTTATAAATCGAAAAATAGTAAGTAGGAAGGCTTTCCATCACCGATTTAATAAGCACCACCCTACCCCCAATAGATAAAAGGTGCGACTTCCATTTAGCAAGCCTATCCCTAAAGATATCGACCACCGGCTGCCAATTAGCGATCCAGTTCATATTAGCACCAACTTTAAGGCCAAGGTACTTGAACGGTGGGCAATCCGGTCTACACCCCACCTCAATAGCCATACCCCCTAACTCCTCCATCCCCACTCCGATGCCGAATAAGTTAGATTTATCAAGATTGATTTTAAGACCCGACACGATGTAGAAACACCTAAGAATTCTCACAACATTAATGACTTCACTTTTGGATCATTCCCCAACCACAATGGCGTCGTCCGCGTATAAAAGGTGAGTGATAGTCAGCCCACCATTAGGGGTGACTATCCCTCTAATAACATCCCCGTTCTTCGCATTATCGAGCATACACGAAAGGGCCTCCATTACGACTAAAAATAGGAACGGGGAACCAAGTCCTATCTGCCTCAACGACATAGCTGATTTGACGGATACAACTTGGCTGACATTAGGGATAATTATTTTTTCGCACGCTAAAACTCATGTCTATTTTGGAAAAGATACCGATCAACCTGACTAATTAGGTAATTACTTTCCCAAAATTAATGCCTCTCTACATGGTGACAAAGTGTATTTCCAGATATATTTTACACACTAGAACTTTGTTTCTTATCTTTTATGCCTCTCTTCATTCTCTACAGGGTTCCAAACCTATCTTCAACATAGGTGACAACGAGCGAGGCCGCGATGGAAGAGACCAAACACGGGAATAAGAAGTCATTCCATTACCTTTATTTAGCTACTTTAGGTCGTTGTAGTCCATAAATCAAAATAAAACTTTATCAGAGCTTGCATTCGATGCCGTTGATTCAATTTCTTCACCACCGCCTTTCGGATTCAGTAAGATGGCCCTTTTGTACCAGGTCGACGCGCTGGCCGAATTCTGCTTATGCTATTGCTAAATAAAACCATGGTTTTAAGTTACTTGATTTTTGACCAATATTGATCGGTTAGGGGAGGCCGGGTGGGGAACAAAAGTTCCCGTGATACTTTCTTCCACGCGTGGAAAACAAACAAATTCCCACCGCCACCTAACTTTTTAACGAGTGATAAAATGTGTGCGTGATAAACTTCACGCGTTATGGCACATTCCGTGATAAATGGTCGTGAGGGGGTGTGAGGGTTTATTGTTGGGTGTTGTGAGTGATGACCATTGCCACTAAAAAAGGTTGTGAGTGATGGAAAAATGGTTAATGACATGGCAAAACTTGATTGGGTGTTGTGAGTGATGAGTGAGTGATGACCACCCCACCCCCCTTATCACCACAAGTGCAATGTTGGTAAAGTATACAGGTCGCTGGTACCCTTGGAAGCGATTGGTTACAAATCCAAAACACATTTTTCTGTCATATGATTTAGACCATATTGCTTTATCAACATAGATCACACGTATCAAAACAATAAGTAAACACCTTTTACCTTCGTATGAAAACACAATTACCTTTGATGAACGGGAAAATACACATGGAAAACATAAATGGATTTATTATTTTTATGAATATAAATTCTGTTTTATATTTCTTTTCAAAGATTCATTTCTACATTTTATTTGGACGGCTTTAGTGCAATTGGTTTGCAACATGGTAGGGCTATACATGCCGGCACCTTATCTAGATTCGAATCAACAGTGGTGTTCTCCCAGATTACTGGCAGGACGAAATTAACGACATGGTGGAAAACCCACTAATATACTGGGCTAAAGGAGCCCTTCAATAATAGAAGAAGCTCTCAAAAATTAAGTGTATTTCATTTAATACAACAAGCATACGGTATTCTTTAGCAAAAGACGAAAGAATCACTGCATTTACCTAAATAAAAATATATCGCATGCATATAGGAAAATCCAAACATATATACAAATAAATTGGCATATATAGAAGCTAGATCAAAAGATGTTCTTAAACCAAAAAGGTAACATTAACAAGCAGTTTCAACATGCCACAATGAAACTAAATCAAACGAATTTCATAAACTAGACCGATAACTATATTCTATTGCATAAAGACAGTTGTGAGCACTTTATCCGTCTTCAAAGATGCATTCAACAGCTTCAAACCCTATTACCATTTTCAATCAGTAATTTGCAAATTAAAACACAACCTCAAATAAACATAACATGTGTATAAATGAGATAATAATGGTACCTCGTATTTTCCAAAAGTAACCGTCTTCTCCTCAAGTTGACTCAGATCCTTCACACCAAACTTACTGATAAGGGTCGACGGGGCGGTCCCGTTATAGCATCACGGCAAATTTGGTAACGCGTGGAACAATCAAATTCCCACCCGCCTCCTTGCTATAACGCGTTATAGCATCACGCGATTCCATTTTCGTTATATTTTCAACGCGTTATTCTTTTGTTTTGTGTGTGTAATTGTTGGTTGGGGGAAAATTGTTGGGTGTGGTGGTGAGTGATGACCACCCCGCCTAAAAAAGGTTGTGAGTGATGGAAAAATGGTCGATGACATGGCGGAACTTGATTGGTGCTTGTGAGTGATAGATTCTATCACTAGTGAACCACCCCCCTCCCCTAAGCATGATGCTAGAAATGGTGGACATTGGTGTCACCACTAGATCATCCATCACCATGTAAGTCACCACTTCTTTTACATACCCACCCTTCTTTTTCTCAGCATCTTTCTTTGCTTCTGCACCCACCTTCTGTATTACGAGTGTCATCGGAACATTCATAGAAAGACTACAATGAGGACATATGGAATTCTCATATAGTGTCGTGTATGACGCGCAATGGTTATTATATTTATAGCAATGACTTGTTGCATTGGAACATCTGTAAACTGCTTTTGATGCACCTGAGTGAACTTTCATATCCTCTTTTGGCATTACGATTGTCATCGGAAAATACATAGAATTACTACAATCGGGACATATCAAATTCACATACATTGTTGCATTTGACCCACAACAGTTTTTACAGTTATAGCAATGCCTTGTTGCATTGGCACATCTGTAAACTGTTTTAGATACACCAGATTGATCCTCACATGACAAGGGAACGGTGTCAACGTTGAAAGCTGTTTTGTGATAGAAGATATCTTCTATTTTGATGCCTGGCTGAAGGTAGTTTCCATGGAAGCTTTGTATGCTATCTTTGAGTTTTCCTAAAGAACCCACCATCTGTTTGGATCCCAGTATCTCGATGAGGGTGGATAATGGCAAAGAGAAGATGTTAAAAAGGAAATAAACAAATTCTTTTGGGACTTCTGCAAATAACACTCGTGGACCTTTTGTGTCGACAAGAAGCTTCAGACTCATTTTTGGGGAAGCCATTGATGAGTTCTTCTTCAATGAAATGTATCTTTAAAACAAAAATCAACAATTAAATAATGACATGTTGATGGAAGTAAAATCGGAATTAAAGATGCATGGGGGAAGTGGTTCCAACGGACATGGTTAATGGCCCACGACCCATGACGCCTTACCTCCGAAACGGCCATCTGAAACAGAATTAGACAACCATTCTAATATTTATTAGTAAGAAATTACAATAATTAGAGTAAATTAAATTATGTATTAGAGGATTAAGTGAATGTTATGTACCGAACTAGGTCCAAGTATAACGTCCTTATTTTGAACAAGTGGTTTACTTTTTGTTTTAGTGTGCTAAAATAATGGAGATCATGGGGATGCCCTTATCTTCCAGTAACATTTATTTCCATTTTGTTAGGAGTTAGTTTAACATTATTTATTTACTTATATTTAGAAGTGGCTATATAAGAGCCGGAGGTTTTATTATTGAAGATAGGAATGAAAATTATGAAAGTCTAATATTCTCTCTAAATTGCTACTCTGGCTTCTCTCTAAATTATCTTTGGCCAACAAAACCGTTGGAACCACAACAGTGGTATCAGAACCAGGTTTCGATCCTGGGACCTGTGGGTTATGGGCCCATCATTTGGTATCAGAGCGGTCTTGATCCCCTCATGGACGCTCACGAATGGAACGAGTCGTTGGATCGAATCATATCAACGATTGCTAAGATGATCGATCTTCTCAAAAACGAGTCCCGGAGATGGGCAACTTCACACATTTTTTCTACACCGCTACCGTCACCCGCTGCCGCCTCACCACCACCAACAGTTGTCATCAAACCACCTCCATCAACCGTAGCCACTTTCGCCACCGTGCCACCACCTGCCTCTAATTTAGCTTCTCCAATCGGTAACAAAGTACTTGTTCCAACTTCACCAGCACCAACATCAAAAACCACCGAAGTCGCTTCTGCTTCTCCTAATATATGCCCCACCAAAAAGATCGATCATCCGTTGAATAACAAAGATGGTGGATTCGGTTCTCAGTTCACTAAGAGGAGATTTTTAGGCACCAATGGTAACACAATACACTATTTGAATGTATTATTGCCGACATCCGCCCTTTTCATCTAATTCATCCAAGGATTATTCAAAAGTTAAAGGGGCAAAAGTTTGTCTATTACCGGATTGTTATGTACCGAACCTAGATCCAAGTATAACGTCCTTATTTTGAACAAGTGGTTTACTTTTTGTTTTAGTGTGCTAAAATAATGGAGATCATGGGGATGCCCTTATCTTCCAGTAACATTTATTTTCATTTTGTTTGGAGTTAGTTTAACATTATTTATTTACTTATATTTAGAAGTGGCTATATAAGAGCCGGAGGTTTTATTATTGAAGATAGGAAAGAAAATTATGAAAGTCTAATATTCTCTCTAAATTGCTACTCTGGCTTCTCTCTAATTATCTTTGAGATTAATCCACTCAACGGATTATTTATCCCAAATCTGATTGGTACATATCAGTGAAATTTGTACTAAATGTACCGGTTAACCCAATCATGAATCCCTTGATTAACTTGCTAATTTAATTCCATGTGACTGGAATTTCCATATCCTTGCAACTGATGATCTATGATTAATGAATTTCTGGAAATCAAAGATTTCCGAATCCCTTTCTTGGAACTTCAGTGTATAAGCAGCAGCAAGGATAAAAAACTACGACGAACCTATGACCTAGTGGTATGGTGTTTTCTCAGTCGTTTGCGTCTATCATAGTTAAAGAATAAGCTGTGATCACGTTGTCAAAACGGTGAATGACAAACCGTTAGTTTTTTTATAGCGTGTGGCCTCTATCATTCAAGCAATTTCGTCCTAGTCGTTTAATCAAAGGTTATGCATAGGGTTTTTAATCAAAAATTATGCACTGGGTTTCATGGAGAATCATTTTCCCACAATGTCATTCGTGTGATAAGGCGATGAACTATATCAAAAGAGAAAAAAATAAGTAGCTAAAGAATATCAAAAGAGAAAAAAATAAGTAGCTAAAGAATAATGTTTAAATCATAGATCATAACACGATTGTTTAGTAATCTAGTATCCAAGAGAAAAAAAAAGGAGTTTTAGCTTAAATAGGTTACTCATGACGAAATGGGGTGGTGGTTCATTTATAAAGACAAAACCTTTAAACATTTATGTTTAGAAGGGGAATGTCTTAGGGTGTGGGGGGCGCTTTGCGGGGACTTCATGCGGGGAGTGGTTACCGCTCGGGGAGGAGGTGCCGCCATCAAGTTTCACCGCATGGAGGGGATGGATTTCGGTGAGAGGTTACCGCATGAAGGGAGAGAGGGAGAGGGTGGCCCACCAGCTTTTCAACCATTCAAATTATTTTTCTTTTTTTTTTCTTTTTGAATAAAAAAACAAGTCCCCAAATAGAGGAGTGCCGCCATCAAATTGAGGGTGTGAAGGGAGTTAAGTGGGGAGTTGACGTGGCGCGTGCTGATTGGTTGTGTGTAAGAGAGGTCACTCCCCTCTTAGAGGAGTGCCCCTCTCACCCTTATGTTTAAATCTCACAGATAAGAGAGTTAAAAGAAATTTGCTGTAATGTCTATACATATAGAAAACTTCTTATTCTCCTTTTTCTTTCTTTAAATATTAAGGTAGTGTTTGGTATGCATGAATGAGAGGTGGAATGGAATGAGTGATTACGAGGGAATAAAGAAAAGGGTGTTTTTGGTTGGTCAATGAAATGGAATCACCTATTCCAAAAGTCATTCCATTCCCTCAAAATCATTCTCTCCACCCCCCATGTTTTTTTCCCATTCCATCCCCTCTTGCACCATTCATCAACAACACCACAACCCACGACCTTCGCCACAACCCACCACCACCACCACCACCACCAACCACCGACGCCATCGCCGCCACCCGCCACCACCCACTCGCCACCGTTATCACCCACAGCTGCGACCAACCGCCAACGTCGCCGCCCACCACCATCGTCGACGCCACCGCCACCGCCACCACTAACCGCCGCCGCCGCCACCTTTGCTGCCACCCACCACCAACGGACTAAACCGACAAAATGACTCAAACCTCAAGGACTAAAATGGCATTTAACTCTATAAAATAATAATAATAATAAAAGGTGCGTGTCATGCGTCACAGTGTCACACCACGTCACTCTTTCACACCCCACCCCGCCCTTTTTGCACCACGACACTTTTTTTGACATCTGTTGACGTGGCTACCACATGGCACTTCACGCCCCCTTTTCAAGCCCTCCTCCGTATAGTCCAAGAGCGAAAGTTGTGGTGACGTTAGTAGCAGTGAGTGTTCAAAATATTTTTGTGCCGTATGATCATGCTTCCTTTAAAGATTCTGACTTTACCTTACTTTCGTGGTAAAACCTCATTGAACACAATGATGTGATTACCTTTCAAGGGGAGGATTTCCAAAAATTATTGAGCTTTACGAAGGGCTTTAACATCACATAATGTTACCTGATCTCAGGGTCGTTCCTACATTTTTTGAGATACTAAACGAACTATAAAGTGGGGGCCCTAATTTCGTCGATAAGCTCTCCTCCAATCCCGACACCATGGGTGATTACCTTTAGGGTCTGTTTGGTATGGAGTAATGGAATGGACGAGAGAATGGAATGGACGAGGTAATTGAATGAACAAAAGAATGAAATGAACCATTTCATTCCATGGTCTTGTTTGGTTACCATGTGGAAACAGAATGAATCATTACCTTGTAGTGTTTGGTGGGCATGAAAAGAAGAAGGAATAAACTCGGCGATGGGTGGCGGCGGCGGTCGGAGGCAGCAATGGTGGTGGGTTGTGGTGGCGGTGACACTGGTTTTTTGGTGACCGAGGGTGGCAATGGTTGGCAGTGGTGTCGGTGTTGTGGCAGCGGGTGGCGGAGGTTGTCGGTGGTAGTGGCCAGTGGTGGCGGCGGTGTTCGGTGGCGGAGGGTGGCTACGATGATTGTGTTGGCGGTGGATGGTGGTGTTCGGTGGTTGGTGGTGGCGATGGTTCCGGTGTTCGGTGGTGGAGGGGGTGGTCGTAGCGGCGGGTGCTGGCGGTGGAACCGATGTTCGGTGGCGGTGGTCGGCGATGGCGACGGTGGGTCGTGGCGATGATGGTGCCGATGGTCAACGATGTAAGGTGGCGGCAGCGGGTGGCTAGTGGTGGAGGTTGTGGGGGGTGTTGGTAATGAAGGTGGGAGAAGGAATGGAATGGAGTGATGGAATGAATTTGAGGGAATATAATGGGTGATTCCATTACCTTGACCAATCAAACACATTTTCTTCATTCACTCGTAATAGTCCATTCCATTCGCCCCTCATTCCTGAATACCAAACACTACCTTACTTTTTTCGTCTAGTGATAGCCGATAGTCTAGAAATTAAAAGCAGGTTGCGATGGGAAGTGGGAACGATGATTGCGGCTGTATTAGGGACTTTAGAATGATAAATATTGATGTTTGGTCGATAGTTGTTGTGTTGTAATAGTTGGAAATCAAGGCGAAATTGGTTTTGAAACTTGGCCTTTTTTGCTAAACAATATTTATTTTGGGTTTTTTCAATGAAAAACCATATTAGTTTTGAAATAAATGTATTTATTTGGGCCTAATAGATATATTATATGAAAACTTTCAAAAAACTTGGAGGCCCTTATTATTTGGTGGCCCTAGGCCTATGCCTAGTTTGCCAAGCCTCTGGAGCCGGCCCTTACCTCATCTGTAAAGGCTTCTTAGTCTTATTTTTTTTTAATAGCAAGATGGATCATATTATTAACCACAGAAAGCCAAAAGGAATCATAGCAAGGTGCTATGAGAACCACAATACATCAAAACAAACAATAAAACAAATAGAGACTGAAACATAAGGAATTAGGTGATTACCTACACCATGAAAAGTAAAGTCATTTCTCCCAAGAATTCAACTGCACCTTAGTTGTAACGCCCCGCGTTTTCATTACTTTCCTAATTTAGAAATTGAGTCTTAAGAAGCTATTATTAGAAGCTTGCCTCTGTCAAAATTTATAATCCGTTGTATCGTCGGACATCTTTTATCTTTATTTTATTTCATTATAAATATGGTTAATTTTTCATTGTTTAATCAATTAGATTAATTAATCTTACAATTTAAAAAGTTTATTTATTTTTTTATATAATAATCTAGTTAGTCTCGTTAGATTTTAAAGTTAGAAAAAAAAATACAACTAACCTAGTTAATTTAATTGTAAAGTTAGTTTTTTTAAATATTACATAGTTAAAGTCGAGGGACTATTTGAGTATTTGCTGAAAGTGTGATGCTTTTAAAACAAAAATAAATAAAACAAAACTGATGACCACGGGACTCGAACCCGGGTCACCAGCTTCAACATTCACGCGCATCACCACTCTGCTGTGGTCTTCACATCAAACAAGACCGAACACTCAATTCTTTTATTTTCTCGCTTAAATCAAACATAAAGCCCAAGCCCCTAATTAAACCCTAAGTATAAAACTTTAGTGAAACCCTGATTCCTTTCATTTTCTACAACCGCATACACGCACCCAACAAATTTTCCCTCTGCTCTTTCTTCTTCAACCTTGAAAAGCTTATCATCATCATCTTTCCTTCCTAACTTAACCAATTCAAAATATAGAACCATGCCTCTCTCTCTATTATATCTGCATACAACACACCCACAAATAAAAATCAGACTCTCATCACTTCACCTCTCCCTCTCGTTGATGACGACGGCAGCAGACGAAGACACGCCGCCGCTCACGGTGGCGGTGGTGAGTCGGAACGCCGGCTGCAGCCCCCCCTCGTCTCCTCGGAACCCGACAGCCACCACATCAACTCTTCTACTCCTTCCCGTTCTGAAATAACCCGACCATAGACACCAATTCGGCGACTTCACAAACGGCGATGGTGGTTTCATTGTGCCAACGGGTTCTGTTCGGAAGTCCTAGTTCGGGTCAGGTTTCATTACGAGTTTGGTTTGGTTTCGGCTTAGCTCGGGTGCCCGTCTCGGGTAAATAGTGGATTCGAGAAATCGTTGGATGATGCAGGGCAGGTTGGTTCAGAATCTTTGGGTTATACAGGTCAGTTTTGGTTCGAGTTTCGGTTTGTTTCGAGTCACGCGGTTCGGTTCAGGTCAGGTTGTAGCTCGGGCCAACAAATCAACACGTTTTGGCTCGTGTCATGTCGGCTCAGTTCAGATTCGGTTCAGTCGGTTCAGTTTCATGTTCGGTGTGACGGGTTTTGCTCTCGGTTCAGTCTCGGGTTATAATTGTTCGGGTCGGTCTCGGTCAGTTTCGAGTTCATTTCGATCTGTTCGGGTTTTATTCGGTTCGGTCAACACAAGTCAACAGCAGTCAACTCTGGTCAACACGGGTTACTCGTGAGATTTGGTATATCATTTTCAACACAATTAATGTTTTAAGTATTTTGTTATTATATTTTTATACTAAACGAGCTCGAGCCGTTACACTCGACATTTAAAAAATAATTTTTAGCATTTGACATGAATTTCATATATATTGTTGTTTAAATTGTTGCGTTTTTACTTATATATCGACAACTTGTGTTGTCGGGATCGTCCAAAAACAGAGGAGACTCTACCCGTTTTTCGTAAAATTCCGTAAAACGAAACGCGATAATTTTATAAATCGAAACCTATTAAATTCGATTAAACTTTTATAAAATAGATATAAATGTGTATTTATTTTAGTCACATTTCAAGAATACACTTGACATAATTAATTTTGAAAGATTACTTAAACTAAATAAATATATATATATATATATATATATCAACTAATTATACTCTAAATTCAAATTCAATCCTTCGTCGTAACCCCGAGTTCTCTTACACCTTCGTTGCCCTATAGGGTGACCTCGGTGTTCCATCATCCTAATCTCTTACACTCGTCAACAATTGGATAATCGGAAGACTTAGCAATTATGTGAGTATACTCGATCCCTTTTTACGCTTTATTACCTTTGGGATGCAATACATGTACTTTGAATCAAATGCACAAACATACTAGAATTTTTGTACAAATAATCCTTATATATGCTCATACGTGTTATACTTGCAATCATACGTGTTGTATTTGTATTCTTACGTGTTTAAATTCACATGTTCATACTTAGTTATTGCCATAAAAAATCCGTTTAAAACATTTTTATACTTGTACTCAAACTTGTATGCTCGTCAATACTATTTGTATTGATCTAGGCTTTATCATGTATTGCAGGATTTGGACGATGCAAGAAATCTAGTAGGGTTGCCTAGAAACGCGATTAAACTCTAATACTTGTTCTGTATTTTATTTTAAAACATGTTGTAGTTTGTTTCTAATCTTTGTATGAGACCAGTAATCAATAAAATGAAACCTAATTACTTGAATACTTGTTGTATTTTATTTATTTCAAACTTGTGTTATTTCTAGTTCAAGCGATGTAAAAGTAACTACTAAATACTTGTCACAATTAGCGTTATGAAGTCTCTTGCAATCTATTTCGTCTCATCCCGATGTTTCCGTCATCGGTTGAGGTGTGACAGATTGGTATCAGAGCCATAACTATAGAGAATTAGGTAGAATTGCCATGTTCGACCTAGTCTATAGTTTAAGTACCAAACTTTGACCATTCTTGATTCATGCTAAAACGTTAATTCTTCCTACTTTTCTTCTATCTCTTTTTTTGTCTTAACAACACAAAGTGTTTTACCTAAGGCATTATACGCAACGCATATTTGAAGACACTCGTATTCCACAATTGAAATGACTCATCAAAATTGGGATGATTCCCGCCTTTGGTGATGAATTTCAATCCACCTTACCTGATACTTTACGCGAATTTCACCATCAAGTTAGGAGTGATATCCATATCTTGATGAGAAATTCCATATCATAATCTAGTGGATCCTTATTGATGACTTGAGATTTTATCTTGTTTCATTCAATAAACCACATCTTTGGGACGAAATTGTCAAGCTAAGATTGATATCCACACCTTGGTGACTGGTCCCGCTCTACGATTTTTGTTTTTATCTCGCCAAAGTTTCGTATTTTCAATCAGATTAGGGACATGTACTAACTGGAAGGGTAAAATACCGTTAATCGTTTGGCAACGAGAGTATTATGCCTATTAGGCCAAAGCATATCTCCCTGATTCGAAAGGACTTGCGATGCACTTTGGAATAGTCGAAGCTTCTAAACCTGAAGCACTCCAATACTTATCAAACCTCTCTTTTATATTAACTTAACTTTTATGCGATTTAATACTTGTTACCTAATCATCGTTTTACACAATAAATTAATACACGCCTACTAATACGTTATACTTGATTCCGGATTACTGGACATTCTTTATGTGATAAACTGGTCATTAACTTCGGATGAAGCCACACCTTGACATATGTAGTGCTCGTGAAGCACTATAGGAGTAGCGCACCGCCGCATGGATTTGTGGTAATGTCAAGACATTCATTCATACATTACGGATCTTTTCATAGCAACGAAATGATGACATGTGCTATGATTAGATGACGCTTTATACATTACGGATCTTTTCATAGCAACGAAATGATGACATGTGCTATGATTAGATGACGCTTTATACATTACGGATCTTTTCATGGCAACGAAATGATGACATGTGCCATGATTAGATGACGCTTGCGTTAAACGTTGGGTTGACATTTTGTCATTAACTTTGATCAAGCCGCACCTTAACATATATAGCGCTATAGGAGTAACGCCCGCCGCATGGACTTGCGGTCATGTTAAGTCATTCATACATACATACATACTTGCGGACACGATGGTTTGACTAGTGAGATCACATGCCAGTAATGCGTTAATCTAGTTAACTAAAATATCTCATGTGGACTATTCAAAGAATTTAATCATACTCATACATATACTTACACCTTATGACCTCTCTCATACTTAAATACAATCATGCATGCATGCTTAAAATCCTATACGCTATCGTTATCACTCGTAATACGTTAATATACCCTGACCCGTATACTACTAGCACAAACTATGCGGACCATGCACAAACCAAAATAATCATGGACGCATACTGTTTTGGTCAAAAATCAAGCTAAGATAATGCAACCAAACTTTCTGTTGTGAGGTGTGATGCTTGAATCAATGAACAATATCAAGAATCACTCAAAAATGTAATGAACAAGTGACACAATGATTTATACGAGGAAAAAGCCCTTGATCAAGAATTGATCTCCGGCATAAAAAACCTCGGGTGATGGAAACTACCGATCACCAACTCAAATTAAACAGAAAATGTATTACAACTTTGGATGATAGCGAGCTAGTTACAAGGATCACTAGAGTGTAATGTGCAAGAGAGTGTGTAATCGCCAAGTGAACTATCAAGAGTTGATGAGAGCAGTTACGAGTGTGTGTGTTTAGCCAAAAATAGCCAAGTGTTCTAATCTAGCTCGCTATCCCCTTTTAAATTTGGAAAATATCTAAGCTAACTAACTATCCGCATTTCGTGCAAGTCTTCCACGACCTCCACAACGTCCATTTCAGTCAAGCACGCGCGGAATAAATAGAGAATATGCTCCAGGAATATCGCCAAGACCAAGTCCAAGCTCGTACTCCTGCAAAACATCATATTCAATGCAGACAATCGTTAGTGCAAGGATCACTATGATGATCCATGATCCTGATCCTACAATACTTTCTGAGGATCACTAATTCAAACAGAACTGAGGATCCCTAAGCCCGACAGTAATTGAGGATCACTGATCATTGGAAAATCCTCCCCTAACAATTGCCCCCAAAATATAAGGAGTTAAATGTAAATAGACGAGTTATATTTTCTCGTTCTTATCCGTAACAAACCAACGGATATATAGCCGTTGAATCCTGACTAGCCGTTGCCAACATGACGTCATTGAAGTGACTATCCTGCAAAATCATCATTATAAATTGAAGTTAGAGATAAGGGTTAGGAAGCATTTAAATTCGTGCGTTTCATCCTTTAAATCCTCATTCGAAGATTTGATCAGGTACTTCTCTTTCCTTTCTCTCTTCATATTCTTATTCTGTTTCTTCTTCTTCACCATCATTATGCCCAAGATGATGCTAAGATCTTCACCGGCTAAGGATCACAAAAAGGACAGTCCTTTGAAGAGCCAAGGGATCATCGAAGGTTCTGCGAAGGAACGATGATGTTTTATTGATCCGCAGATAGACAGAATCCGCCATTGTTTTCCTGCAAACACCGTCTTCAAAGATTTTGATCCCACCGTCTTGAGTGACTATGTTTCTGAAACCTGGGTAGCTTTTCCGGTCACCCCATTTACGATAGGATACTCGTATCCTTTTCCTGATTTCACTCAATCTTTCTTCTCTCTCACCGGTATCTCTTACATTCAAGCGATGCCAATGATGTGAAGGGTCATGTATACCCTTGAGAGAATCATTGAGCATGAAAGCATTGATCTGGGAATGTCGGAGTTAGCAGAGATGTACGATCTTGTGAGCCATGGATCTCATCGATATCTGTTCAAACACAAACCCGGTGAAGAACACCCCATCTTAAAAACCACTAAGAATGACATCAACTGGAAGAGGCGATTCTTCTTTATCAGAAGGGATTCCATCCCTGATGGGAAGGATCTTCCAAGAAAATGGGTTACTCATGGTAGGATAGAGGATCCTTATAGAAGGATCATAGGATACCCTGTCTCCCCTGAGGATCACTAACATCCTTTTGTTTCTTTTATGCAGCTATTACTGTTTCACACATTATCACAACACCTGCAACGAAGGAAAGGCTTGCTGCTTTCCGGAGGCTTGATCCTGCAATAAGAACATTTCAAGCAAATATCCAGGATTCTCAAGAAGTATCCTCAGGCTCTGTTACAATGTCAAGTAAGTATCCCATTTTGTACATAATTAAATGTTTAAATTGGAATGAAATAAGGATACTTATCTGTTTTGGATGTGTAGGTGCTGGAAAATCATCGAAGTCTGCTACTCGTTTCAGTGTTACTGACCTTGATGCTGTCCGATCCTCAAAGAAGAAGCCTGTTGCTAGTCCATCCGTCATGATTCCCAAGGCAACCACTTCTAAGGGAAGGGGCGGAAAGAAAAGGAAGACTGTTGATACCCTTGAAGGTCTGCCTCTGATCCAGCATCAGTTCGAGGAATACGTTGCTGAGGTAAAAATAACGGATCCTTAAATGTGATTCTTGTACATGATCCTTCCATACTGAGGGTAAAGGATCCTGAGTTGTATCCTTTCTTTTGCAGAAATTTGCTGAAATCCAAGACTACGTAGGGAGTATTGAAGAGGTTGAGCAAAAGTGTGTAGACCTCCAAAAGATCATGCTGGCCAAGGATAAGAAGATTGCCTCCCTTGAAAACGATGTCAATCTGGTGAAGAGGGAACTTGTCCTGGCTCATATAACTGCTGATCAGGAGAAGTCTGAAATCACCAATGATGCCAAAGTCTCCGCTGCCATAGCTATGTACAAAACCAAGTTACAGATGGCCCAAGAAGCTCAGGATCCTGACTTTGACAAGAGCAACTTGGACGTAGAGGGCTGGAGGGCTAGGGTGGCTTAGCTGGATGACGAAAAAGAGGCTGGTGAGGTTTTAGCAATTGAGGCTGCCAGCAGTGGGATCAAGGATCATGTGAGTGATGCTGGAGCTGGAGGAGCTGGTGAAGGTGATGGTGATGCAGCAAAGGTGTAGGCTGCTGAAATGGGCGATGATGGATATTTCTAGACGTGGCCGGAGCCCATTTTTTAGGACTTGGTAATAGTTTTTTGGTTATGGTATTTTGAAACAATCTTGGTCTGTAATAACTTAGACAATAGATTCTAGGGTTGAGGATCATGGATCCTAAGACAATGGGTAGGATAAAAGGTGGTGGATGGATCCTCTGTTTGGGGGATGAAGCCACTTATTATCCTGCCATCTTTTATTTCCTGCACTCTTAAGACCCGTTAACAATGGACACCCTTTGCCAACCCATGTGGACGGGCCACGTTTTGCTGGTAGAAACGTGGGTTGGCAATTTTGACAACCTTAAAGGGTTTAACGTTTTGTGAATAAATAAAACCTTAACTTTTTGGCTAGTTCCCGTGTTGTTATCCTTGTTAGTACTTTACTTTTCAAATGTTGTGATATATATTTTGTCTGAATTTACTAAGTAGAGAAGAAAAAATTTAATATATAACCTCAAAAAGTTTAGGATATGATCAAGAATCACATATCCTATAGTCGACAGGTTCTGAAAAGTAGTGTAGTTTAAGGATCATAAGTTCAGTTGTCAAAGGATAAGGGTCACTTAGATAAATAATGAATAAAATCAAAATGATCAAGGATCATATTTGAGAATCCAGGTTAGGATCCTAACCCTTAACACTTATAACTAGGATAACCAAAAGACAAACCTTAGTAGAAGGTAAGGATCAAGGATCCTTAGTCGTTTAGCTTCAAAAACCTGAAATAGAATACAACTTGGGACTAAGCCAATATAAGATAAAAGTTAGTAACTGGGGACAAGCCCAACAATTCTGGGGACAATCCCAATATACTGGGGACAAGCCTAAGGATAACTGGGGACAAGCCTAAAGGATAACTTGGGACAAGCCCAAAGGATAACTGGGGACAAGCCCAAAGGATAACTGGGGACAAGCCCAAAGGTTAACTGGGGACAAGCCCAAAGGATAACTGAGGACAAGCCTAAAGGATAACTGGGGACAAGCCGAAGGATAACTGGGGACAAGCCCAAGGATCGTGTGTAAACTGGAGTATGGCCCTCACTGGCGAGTGGCGACTATCCAAACTTAGTGACATGAAAATGCCAAAACCTTAGCTAACGTGAAAACGTTAGAAACCTTAGGAACGGATATATGGTACGTCTACCATTATATGTAGGATCCTGAATATAGCCAGTACAATGAAATTGTCAGCCCCTAAAGCGAGTACTGGTCACATTGCCATGAACTATACCAGGATCATCGTGCGCTACTGGCGAAACTGGGGACAGGCCCAAACTGGGGTCAAGCCCAAATGACTGGGGTCAAGCCCAAATAACTGGATACTTCTGTGGATACTCAATCCTTTGTTAAGGATACCTGAACCTTCAAAACTCAGAATCAAGTGAAAGGAGGATGCAAGATCCTTATCCTTATATAAAATAACTAAAGAATGAAATAGTTTGAGGTTAGAATATTACCAGAACGAGGATCACCTGTCCTGTAAGGATCCTTTAAGGGTACTTGTCATGTAAGGATCATGGATCCTTGTTACATGAAGTATTTCTTCAAGTGGACAGCATTCCAAGCTCTTGGTAGCAAATCACCTTCTATTGTTAGCAATCGATATGCCCCCTTTCCTGCCTCAGCTTCGATCAAGTTTTTGGTGCCAACTTTCCATCAGCAGGATTGGTGGTATTCTGAAAAGCTTTCCTTAACACCATATCTCCAACTTGGAATTTCCTGATCCTGACATTTTTGTTGTAAGCTTCAGCCATCCTTTGTTGATAACTGGCCATCCTTATCCTTGCCAAATCCCTGAGTTCTTCTATAGTATCCAAATCTTGAACCAAGTTTTCAGCATTTTCTTCAGGATCACGAATGCTTGTTCTTGCAGTAGGAACCACCATCTCTGTAGGTATCACTGATTTGGCCGGTAGCATTCTTGGGAGTTGTCCTATCAGCCCAAAGTACATAAGGTAGTTCTTCTGCCCATTTTCCTTTCTTGGATCCAAGCTTCTTCTTCAAATTGTTGATGATGATCTTGTTGGATGATTCTGCCTGACCATTAGCTTGTGGGTGGACTGGTGTTGATGTTATCATCTTAATCCCCCAGCTGTCACAAAAATTAGTAGTTCTATTCCCAATAAATTGGGATCCATTATCACAAACAATTTCAGAAGGGATACCAAATCTAGTAATAATGTTTCTTTTAATAAAGGATATAACTTCCTTTTCTTTGACTTGAGCAAAGGCTTCAGCCTCTATCCACTTGGAGAAGTAATCAGTCATAGCAAGCATGAATACTTTTCCACCAGGTGCCTTAAGAAGCTTACCAACTATATCCATTCCCCATCTCATGAATGGCCAGGAAAAGGATATAGGATGCAAGAGCTCTGCTGGTTGGTGAAGGATATTACTATGTCTCTGACAAGGATCACACTTTTTAGCATAATTCACAGCATCCTTCTTCATTGTGGGCCAATAGTATCCTGTCCTTAGGATCCTTGAGAATAATGCTCTGCCCCCAGTGTGGTTTCCACAATCTCCTTCATGGAAATCCTTTAGGACATCTTGGATTTCAGGATCCTCAATACATCTTAGATATGGTCCTGCAAGAGATCGTTTATACAACATATTATTCAATATTGTAAATTGAGATACCTTGATTTTGAAAGCCCTAGGGTTTTCTCCTGTATGGATCTCTCCGTGTTATATGTATCTCATGATTGGAAGGATCCATGATCCTGAATGAGATTGAGTATCATCACTAGGGGTGATTGCAGAATCCTCTCCTATCTCCATGGCTACATGATCCTCGATAGCAGGGATCAGGATGTGGATAATAGGGATCTTGATATCCTCCGGGATCTTCAAGGATGATCCTAGATTGGCTAATGCATCAGCCTCTGCATTCTCTTCCCTTGGTACCTGTGTCAAACTAAAGGAAACAAAAGAGAGTGCCAATTCTTTGACTATCTCTAAATATTTGATTAGTTTTTCACCTTTAACAGCATAGGATCCATTAAAGTGATTAGTAATTAATAGTGAATCTACATCTACCTCAAAATACCTGATCCTCATATGCTTAGCAATTTGCAAACCAGCTATCAAGGCTTCATATTCAGCCTCATTGTTGGTAGTTTGGAATTCACAAGCTATGGAGTGGGGTATTATGTCCCCCTGTGGCGATTTTAGTAGTATTCCAAGCCCTGTTCCTTTAACATTAGAAGCACCATCAGTGAAGAGTATCCAAGGATCCTTAGTTTCTTCTAGCTGTTGGACCTCTAACTCAGCTTCCTTTTGAAAGTCACTACTAAAATCTGCCACAAAGTCAGCTAAGGCTTGGGATTTGATGGCAGTCCTTGGTTCATATCTTATATCATAAGCACTAAGCTTCACTGCCCACTTAGCCATCCTTCCTGACATTTCAGGTTTCCTGAGAACATTCTTAATTGGGAAATTAGTTTTAACAATAATGGCATGAGTTTCAAAATAATGTCTCAATTTAGTAGATGCCATAATTAATGCAAGGATAAGTTTTTCTAAATGTGAATACCTGGATTCAGCATCAAGCAAACTCTTACTTACATAATAGACAGGATGTTGTGTACCTTCGTGATCCTTAACAAGGACCGCACTTACTGCTTTAGAGGATACCGCCAAATACAAGGATAATATATCCCGTTTTTCTGGTTTCATCAAGGCAGGGGCTGAGGATAGGTAATCCTTAAGATCTTTGAGGGCACTTTCACGCTTCTCAGTCCATTCAAATTTCTTGTTCTTCCTCAGAATGTCATAGAATTCCTTGCACTTTTCTGAGGATTTGGATATGAACCTGTTCAAGGCTACGATCCTGCCTGTCAATCTTTGCACATCCTTGGCATTGGCAGGAGATTTGATATTCACAATAGCCTTAATCTGCTCTGGGCTTGCTTCAATGCCCCTCTTTGTCACCATATAGCCTAAGAATTTACCTGCTTTAACATCAAAATGACACTTGGAAGGATTCAGCTTCATATTAAATTTATCAGGATATTGAATGCTTCCTCCAAGTCTTTAAGGTGATCCTCAGCTTTCTTTTACTTAACCACCATGTCAGCTATATAGACTTCCATAGTGTGTCCAATTTGTTCCTTGAACATCATATTGACTAGCCTTTGATAAGTAGCACCTGCATTCCTTAGTCCAAATGGCATAGCAATATAATATACCAGTTGGGGTCATAAAGGCTGTATCCTCTAGATCAGATGGGTTCCATCTGAATTTGTTGAAATCCAGATGAAGTATCCATAAAAGTCAATGTTGGGTAATGGGAAAGGATCCTTGGGACATGCCTTGTTTAAATCAGTAAAATCGACACATACCCTCCACTTTCCATTTTTCTTTTGAACAACAACCACATTGGCTAACCACCTTGGATACTTAACCTCTCTTATCATACATGCCCGAAGTAGTTTATCTACCTCCTCCTGGATAATAGCATTCCTTTCAGGTGCAAACTTCCTTCTTTTTTGATGAATAGGCTTGAACGACCAGTCAATGCCAAGCTTATGAGTAATTATATCCTTAGATATACCTGTCATATCCTCATGCTTCCAGGCAAAGGTATATTTCCTTCTTTTAAGGAAGGATACTAAATCCTGTTCAATGTCGCTAAGGATCCTGGTCCTATGAAGATCTTGGATTCAGGATCATGAGGATCCATGAGGATTTCTTTTACATCCTGTTATCTTGCCTCCAAGACATCTCTTGAATGATACTTTAATTGCTATTGCTCTCTTGATCTTGAGGCTGGCTTCATTGATGAGGTATAGCAATTCTTAGCTTCTTGTTGATCACTCTCAATTTTCACCACTCCCCATGGACTAGGAAGCTTCACGCATTGATGATATGTGGATGGGACTGCCTTCATGTCGTGTATCCATGGCCTGCCAAGGATAACATTACAACAAGATAAGCAATCTATAACACAAAACTTTTGATAAGAATGGTGTCCTTCAATATAGATGGGGAGTTTAATGTCCCCCAATGTATTTTTGGTTTCCCCGCTAAATCCCACAAGTACTGAGGATCTTGCAACAATGTCTGATTCAGGGATATTCATCTTCTTGAGGACATCAAGCTGGATGATGTTTACTGAGCTTCATCCATCTATCAGGATCCTGCGAACAAAATGGTTAGAAATAAATAGAGTAATAACGAGACCATCATGATGAGGATCCTGAACATCAAGACGATCATCCTCATCAAAAGTTATGATCTTATCCTTGGTGACAGTTGAGGTCCGGATGGGTTTGTCTCCATTATCCATCTTGGTTTCCTTGGCATGTCTTTTGGCTGCTGAAAAGGAAGTACCACAAATGTCTGATCCACCGGATATGAAGTTTATAACTTGTGCATCTGTTGGAGGAGCAGGAGCCCTCTCCGAGATCCTTTCAGGATCCTGGATCCTTGACTTCTTTCGTCCCAAAAGCTCCTTCAAATGCCCCTTGCTTAACAAGTAACCAATTTCCTTTCTAAGTGCAATACACTCTTCAGTGAGATGCCCAAAATCCTCATGATATGCACACCACTTGGACTTATCCTTTGTAGCAGCTGATTTATCACTTTTCTTTGGCCACCTAGCTTTCTCACCTAGATTCTGCATTGCAAGAATTAGTTTATTGTTATCAACAGTGCAACAGTATTCAGAAATTGGAGGATAATCCTCATCATCCTCTTCCTGTTCCACTGCATGCACGTTCTGGTTATCAGATTTGTTGTAGGGCTTTGATTTGTTGTTCCTGAAGTAGGATCCTTGCTTTTCCTGTTTTGAGGATCCTGTCAGTCTTTCCTGGATCCTTTTATCATCCTCTAATCGGATGAATCTAAGGGCCCTGGTTCTTACTTCATCACGGTTCCTGCAAGGGGTCATGACAAGATCATCATAGAATAATGAATCCCTAAGCAAACCCATTTTAAAGGCTTCTACAACCGTAGCTATATCCAGATTAGGGATATCTAAGGATTCTTTACTAAACTTAGTGATGTAATCTCTAAGTGATTCATTTTGACCTTGTGTTACCCTATAAAGATCACTAGTTAATCGTTCAAATTTTCTACTACATGAGAATTGGCTATTAAACAAATTAACTAGATTAGCAAATGAAGTAATAGAGTAATGGGGAAGACTTAGCAGCCATTTAAGAGCAGATCCTGTGAGTGTGGATCCAAATCCCTTGCATAGACATGCTTCTTTTAACCTCTTAGGAATTTGATTGATCTCCATCCTCTCCCTGTATTGAGCTACATGCTCCTCTGGATCTATTGAACCATCATACAGTTTCATGGATGGTATCTGGAATCTCTTGGGTATCTCAGCATCACAAATAGGTGGTGCAAAGCGAGATATCCTATGGCTACCATCTGCAATTTCAGGAATGGGTTTAACCACTCCTGGCACGCTGGATATCATATCCTTAAGCTTCTGTAACTCCCTAGCCATAGCCTGATTGATACATGTATCCTGCATAGAGCCATGATTAGTGTTATATGAATTATTAAAAGTGTTACCTCCCATGGGATTCAAGTTTGGAATTGCAGATGTGAATCCATATTGACGGGATTCTGGTATGGTTGAAGGACCAGAAGAGGCAATGGTCTGCATTGGTATAAAGTCTCCTTAATGAACATCCGAACTTGGAGGCTGCATACTTCTTAAGAATCCTTGATCCTGAAAGATGTTGGATCCTTGAACCTGAGAGGATCCTTGAACCTGAAAGGATCCTTGGGGCTGAGAGGATCCTTTGACCTGGGAGGATCCTTGGACCTGGGAGGATCCTTGAACCGCGTGCATTCCAAATATCCCCCTGAGCTGACGAAGGATCCTTGATGCTGAAAAGAGGATCCCGATGGCTGAGAACAGGATCCTTGAGGCTGGAAGTGAGAGCCAAATGCTTGACTCATAGTTGCTGTTCCATAACGCCTTTCTGATGGACCACTTTGATACTGGATGCCCGGAACTGCCGATTGTAGGGTAGTTACAACTGGAGTGTCAAAATTCAATGACCTTGGTATCAGAGGAGAGTGATCCTCCACTGATTTCTTCTATTTCTTGATCTCAGCGATCTCCCAGAGAATCCTTTCATTGGTTTTGTCCTGCTCTTGTGCGTGATCCCTCATATGCAAAATCAGAGTAAAAAGATCATTAGTAGTAGGATTAGAGGAAACAGAAGAAGCTGGTGGTTTTGGGAAAATGGGGGTTTGTCTCCTCGCAGCATTTTCAGCATTCTTCTGGGATCCAGAAGGTGGTGGAGGCAAAGGTGGAACGCCTTGTGAAGAACTGATTGCTGGCATTGAACTTGAAGTGTTCTTCGCTGAGGAAGCCATCTGCTTGGTTGTAACAAACCGAAATGACCACAAAAATGTGAATCTTCTTAGGAATGAAGCACCAATTGCCCCACGGTGGGCGCCAAACTGTTTTGGTCAAAAATCAAGCTAAGATAATGCAACCAAACTTTCTGTTGTGAGGTGTGATGCTTGAATCAATGAACAATATGAAGGATCACACAGAAAGGTAATGAACAAGTGACACAATGATTTATACGAGGAAAAAGCCCTTGATCAAGAATTGATCTCCGGCATAAAAAACCTCGGGTGATGGAAACTACCGATCACCAACTCAAATTAAATAGAAAATGTATTACAACTTTGGATGATAGCGAGCTAGTTACAAGGATCACTAGAGTGTAATGTTCAAGAGAGTGTGTAATCGCCAAGTGAACTATCAAGCGTTGATGAGAGCAGTTACGAGTGTGTGTGTTTAGCCAAAAATAGCCAAGTGTTCTAATCTAGCTCGCTATCCCCTTTTAAATTTGGAAAATATCTAAGCTAACTAACTATCCGCATTTCGTGCAAGTCTTCCATGACCTCCACAACGTCCATTTCAGTCAAGCACGTGCGGAATAAATAGAGAATATGCTCCAGGAATATCGCCAAGACCAAGTCCAAGCTCGTACTCCTGCAAAACAACATCATATTCAAAGCAGACAATCGTTAGTGCAAGGATCACTATGATGATCCATGATCCTGATCCTACAATACTTTCTGAGGATCAGTAATTCAAACAGAACTGAGGATCCCTAAGCCCGACAGTAATTGAGGATCACTGATCATTGGAAAATCCTCCCCTAACACATACGGGATTATATTGGTAGGTGCATGAAAACCAGAGAAGGTTCTTCTGTGTACCATGACACGGAACGTAACATGACACCGAACAGCGAAACGAACGTAACATGATACGAACATGGTGGATACGCCGCTGGTACTTCCTATATTTAAGTGTTCCCACCATGTTACCAAAATTTCGTAAAACGTGCCATGAGAAATTCAGTGTTTTGTGGACTTTTGGACTTAATACAACTTTAAACAACTCACAAACGCATTATATCCGATTATCCACGACGAGACTTCATTCTTAACATGCTACTTTCATCTATCCGATACTTATGCTATTCTTATACTCATAATCCTTATTAGATCAATCGTTCACCATATACCTCAATTATTCTCTATTGTCTCAAACTCCAAAGCCTCAATTTTAAACAAACCTCTTCTGCCAAAACCCTTTTCAAATCTTCCTTCTGAATAAATTTCGGGACGAAATTTCCTAAAGGAGGGGAGACTGTAACGCCCCGCGTTTTCATTACTTTCCTAATTTAGAAATTGAGTCTTAAGAAGCTATTATTAGAAGCTTGCCTCTGTCAAAATTTATAATCCGTTGTATCGTCGGACATCTTTTATCTTTATTTTAATTCATTATAAATATGGTTAATTTTTCATTGTTTAATCAATTAGATTAATTAATCTTACAATTTAAAAAGTTTATTTATTTTTTTATATAATAATCTAGTTAGTCTCATTAGATTTTAAAGTTAGAAAAAAAAATACAACTAACCTAGTTAATTTAATTGTAAAGTTAGTTTTTTTAAATATTACATAGTTAGTTAAGGTCGAGGAACTATTTGAGTATTTGCTGAAAGTGTGATGCTTTTAAAACAAAAAAAAAAAATAAAACAAAACTGATGACCACGGGACTCGAACCCGGGTCACCAGCTTCAACATTCACGCGCATCACCACTCTGCTGTGGTCTTCACATCAAACAAGACCGAACACTCAATTCTTTTATTTTCTCGCTTAAATCAAACATAAAGCCCAAGCCCCTAATTAAACCCTAAGTATAAAACTTTAGTGAAACCCTGATTCCTTTCATTTTCTACAACCGCATACACGCACCCAACAAATTTTCCCTCTGCTCTTTCTTCTTCAACCTTGAAAAGCTTATCATCATCATCTTTCCTTCCTAACTTAACCAATTCAAAATATAGAACCATGCCTCTCTCTCTATTATATCTGCATACAACACACCCACAAATAAAAATCAGACTCTCATCACTTCACCTCTCCCTCTCGTTGATGACGACGGCAGCAGACGAAGACACGCCGCCGCTCACGGTGGCGGTGGTGAGTCGGAACGCCGGCTGCAGCCCCCCCTCGTCTCCTCGGAACCCGACAGCCACCACATCAACTCTTCTACTCCTTCCCGTTCTGAAATAACCCGACCATAGACACCAATTCGGCGACTTCACAAACGGCGATGGTGGTTTCATTGTGCCAACGGGTTCTGTTCGGAAGTCCTAGTTCGGGTCAGGTTTCATTACGAGTTTGGTTTGGTTTCGGTGGATTCGAGAAATCGTTGGATGATGCAGGGCAGGTTGGTTCAGAATCTTTGGGTTATACGGGTCAGTTTTGGTTCGAGTTTCGGTTTGTTTCGACTCACGCGGATCGGTTCAGGTCAGGTTGTAGCTCGGGCCAACAAATCAACACGTTTTGGCTCGTGTGATGTCGGCTCGGTTCAGATTCGGTTTAGTCGGTTCAGTTTCGGGTTCGGTGTGACGGGTTTTGCTCTCGATTCAGTCTTGGGTTATAATTGTTCGGGTCGGTCTCGGTCAGTTTCGAGTTCATTTCCATCTGTTCGGGTTTTATTCGGTTCGGTCAACACAAGTCAACAGCAGTCAACTCTGGTCAACACGGTTTACTCGTGAGATTTGGTATATCATTTTCAACACAATTAATGTTTTAAGTATTTTGTTATTATATTTTTATACTAAACGAGCTCGAGCCGTTACACTCGACATTTAAATAATTTTTAGCATTTGACATGAATTTCATATATATTGTTGTTTAAATTGTTGCGTTTTGACTTATATATCGACAACTTTTGTTGTCGGGATCGTCCAAAAACAGAGGAGAGTCTGCCTGTTTTTTGCAAAATTCTGTAAAACAAAACGCGATAATTTTATAAATCGAAACCTATTAAATTCGATTAAACTTTTATAAAATAGATATAAATGTGTATTTATTTTGGTCACATTTCAACAATACACTTGACATAATTAATTTTGAAAGATTACTTAAACTAAATAATATATATATATATTTATATTTATATATATATATATATGTATATATACATATATATATATATATCAACTAATTATACTCTAAATTCAAATTCAATCCTTCGTCGTAACCCCGAGTTCTCTTACACCTTTGTTGCCCTATAGGGTGACCTCGGTGTTCCATCATCCTAATCTCTTACACTCGTCAACAATTGGATAATCGGAAGACTTAGCAATGCCTTGTTGCATTGGCACATCTGTAAACTGTTTTAGATACACCAGATTGATCCTCACATGACAAGGGAACGGTGTCAACGTTGAAAGCTGTTTTGTGATAGAAGATATCTTCTATTTTGATGCCTGGCTGAAGGTAGTTTCCATGGAAGCTTTGTATGCTATCTTTGAGTTTTCCTAAAGAACCCACCATCTGTTTGGATCCCAGTATCTCGATGAGGGTGGATAATGGCAAAGAGAAGATGTTAAAAAGGAAATAAACAAATTCTTTTGGGACTTCTGCAAATAACACTCGTGGACCTTTTGTGTCGACAAGAAGCTTCAGACTCATTTTTGGGGAAGCCATTGATGAGTTCTTCTTCAATGAAATGTATCTTTAAAACAAAAATCAACAATTAAATAATGACATGTTGATGGAAGTAAAATCGGAATTAAAGATGCATGGGGGAAGTGGTTCCAACGGACATGGTTAATGGCCCACGACCCATGACGCCTTACCTCCGAAACGGCCATCTGAAACAGAATTAGACAACCATTCTAATATTTATTAGTAAGAAATTACAATAATTAGAGTAAATTAAATTATGTATTAGAGGATTAAGTGAATGTTATGTACCGAACTAGGTCCAAGTATAACGTCCTTATTTTGAACAAGTGGTTTACTTTTTGTTTTAGTGTGCTAAAATAATGGAGATCATGGGGATGCCCTTATCTTCCAGTAACATTTATTTCCATTTTGTTAGGAGTTAGTTTAACATTATTTATTTACTTATATTTAGAAGTGGCTATATAAGAGCCGGAGGTTTTATTATTGAAGATAGGAATGAAAATTATGAAAGTCTAATATTCTCTCTAAATTGCTACTCTGGCTTCTCTCTAAATTATCTTTGGCCAACAAAACCGTTGGAACCACAACAGTGGTATCAGAACCAGGTTTCGATCCTGGGACCTGTGGGTTATGGGCCCATCATTTGGTATCAGAGCGGTCTTGATCCCCTCATGGACGCTCACGAATGGAACGAGTCGTTGGATCGAATCATATCAACGATTGCTAAGATGATCGATCTTCTCAAAAACGAGTCCCGGAGATGGGCAACTTCACACATTTTTTCTACACCGCTACCGTCACCCGCTGCCGCCTCACCACCACCAACAGTTGTCATCAAACCACCTCCATCAACCGTAGCCACTTTCGCCACCGTGCCACCACCTGCCTCTAATTTAGCTTCTCCAATCGGTAACAAAGTACTTGTTCCAACTTCACCAGCACCAACATCAAAAACCACCGAAGTCGCTTCTGCTTCTCCTAATATATGCCCCACCAAAAAGATCGATCATCCGTTGAATAACAAAGATGGTGGATTCGGTTCTCAGTTCACTAAGAGGAGATTTTTAGGCACCAATGGTAACACAATACACTATTTGAATGTATTATTGCCGACATCCGCCCTTTTCATCTAATTCATCCAAGGATTATTCAAAAGTTAAAGGGGCAAAAGTTTGTCTATTACCGGATTGTTATGTACCGAACCTAGATCCAAGTATAACGTCCTTATTTTGAACAAGTGGTTTACTTTTTGTTTTAGTGTGCTAAAATAATGGAGATCATGGGGATGCCCTTATCTTCCAGTAACATTTATTTTCATTTTGTTTGGAGTTAGTTTAACATTATTTATTTACTTATATTTAGAAGTGGCTATATAAGAGCCGGAGGTTTTATTATTGAAGATAGGAAAGAAAATTATGAAAGTCTAATATTCTCTCTAAATTGCTACTCTGGCTTCTCTCTAATTATCTTTGAGATTAATCCACTCAACGGATTATTTATCCCAAATCTGATTGGTACATATCAGTGAAATTTGTACTAAATGTACCGGTTAACCCAATCATGAATCCCTTGATTAACTTGCTAATTTAATTCCATGTGACTGGAATTTCCATATCCTTGCAACTGATGATCTATGATTAATGAATTTCTGGAAATCAAAGATTTCCGAATCCCTTTCTTGGAACTTCAGTGTATAAGCAGCAGCAAGGATAAAAAACTACGACGAACCTATGACCTAGTGGTATGGTGTTTTCTCAGTCGTTTGCGTCTATCATAGTTAAAGAATAAGCTGTGATCACGTTGTCAAAACGGTGAATGACAAACCGTTAGTTTTTTTATAGCGTGTGGCCTCTATCATTCAAGCAATTTCGTCCTAGTCGTTTAATCAAAGGTTATGCATAGGGTTTTTAATCAAAAATTATGCACTGGGTTTCATGGAGAATCATTTTCCCACAATGTCATTCGTGTGATAAGGCGATGAACTATATCAAAAGAGAAAAAAATAAGTAGCTAAAGAATATCAAAAGAGAAAAAAATAAGTAGCTAAAGAATAATGTTTAAATCATAGATCATAACACGATTGTTTAGTAATCTAGTATCCAAGAGAAAAAAAAAGGAGTTTTAGCTTAAATAGGTTACTCATGACGAAATGGGGTGGTGGTTCATTTATAAAGACAAAACCTTTAAACATTTATGTTTAGAAGGGGAATGTCTTAGGGTGTGGGGGGCGCTTTGCGGGGACTTCATGCGGGGAGTGGTTACCGCTCGGGGAGGAGGTGCCGCCATCAAGTTTCACCGCATGGAGGGGATGGATTTCGGTGAGAGGTTACCGCATGAAGGGAGAGAGGGAGAGGGTGGCCCACCAGCTTTTCAACCATTCAAATTATTTTTCTTTTTTTTTTCTTTTTGAATAAAAAAACAAGTCCCCAAATAGAGGAGTGCCGCCATCAAATTGAGGGTGTGAAGGGAGTTAAGTGGGGAGTTGACGTGGCGCGTGCTGATTGGTTGTGTGTAAGAGAGGTCACTCCCCTCTTAGAGGAGTGCCCCTCTCACCCTTATGTTTAAATCTCACAGATAAGAGAGTTAAAAGAAATTTGCTGTAATGTCTATACATATAGAAAACTTCTTATTCTCCTTTTTCTTTCTTTAAATATTAAGGTAGTGTTTGGTATGCATGAATGAGAGGTGGAATGGAATGAGTGATTACGAGGGAATAAAGAAAAGGGTGTTTTTGGTTGGTCAATGAAATGGAATCACCTATTCCAAAAGTCATTCCATTCCCTCAAAATCATTCTCTCCACCCCCCCATGTTTTTTTCCCATTCCATCCCCTCTTGCACCATTCATCAACAACACCACAACCCACGACCTTCGCCACAACCCACCACCACCACCACCACCACCAACCACCGACGCCATCGCCGCCACCCGCCACCACCCACTCGCCACCGTTATCACCCACAGCTGCGACCAACCGCCAACGTCGCCGCCCACCACCATCGTCGACGCCACCGCCACCGCCACCACTAACCGCCGCCGCCGCCACCTTTGCTGCCACCCACCACCAACGGACTAAACCGACAAAATGACTCAAACCTCAAGGACTAAAATGGCATTTAACTCTATAAAATAATAATAATAATAAAAGGTGCGTGTCATGCGTCACAGTGTCACACCACGTCACTCTTTCACACCCCACCCCGCCCTTTTTGCACCACGACACTTTTTTTGACATCTGTTGACGTGGCTACCACATGGCACTTCACGCCCCCTTTTCAAGCCCTCCTCCGTATAGTCCAAGAGCGAAAGTTGTGGTGACGTTAGTAGCAGTGAGTGTTCAAAATATTTTTGTGCCGTATGATCATGCTTCCTTTAAAGATTCTGACTTTACCTTACTTTCGTGGTAAAACCTCATTGAACACAATGATGTGATTACCTTTCAAGGGGAGGATTTCCAAAAATTATTGAGCTTTACGAAGGGCTTTAACATCACATAATGTTACCTGATCTCAGGGTCGTTCCTACATTTTTTGAGATACTAAACGAACTATAAAGTGGGGGCCCTAATTTCGTCGATAAGCTCTCCTCCAATCCCGACACCATGGGTGATTACCTTTAGGGTCTGTTTGGTATGGAGTAATGGAATGGACGAGAGAATGGAATGGACGAGGTAATTGAATGAACAAAAGAATGAAATGAACCATTTCATTCCATGGTCTTGTTTGGTTACCATGTGGAAACAGAATGAATCATTACCTTGTAGTGTTTGGTGGGCATGAAAAGAAGAAGGAATAAACTCGGCGATGGGTGGCGGCGGCGGTCGGAGGCAGCAATGGTGGTGGGTTGTGGTGGCGGTGACACTGGTTTTTTGGTGACCGAGGGTGGCAATGGTTGGCAGTGGTGTCGGTGTTGTGGCAGCGGGTGGCGGAGGTTGTCGGTGGTAGTGGCCAGTGGTGGCGGCGGTGTTCGGTGGCGGAGGGTGGCTACGATGATTGTGTTGGCGGTGGATGGTGGTGTTCGGTGGTTGGTGGTGGCGATGGTTCCGGTGTTCGGTGGTGGAGGGGGTGGTCGTAGCGGCGGGTGCTGGCGGTGGAACCGATGTTCGGTGGCGGTGGTCGGCGATGGCGACGGTGGGTCGTGGCGATGATGGTGCCGATGGTCAACGATGTAAGGTGGCGGCAGCGGGTGGCTAGTGGTGGAGGTTGTGGGGGGTGTTGGTAATGAAGGTGGGAGAAGGAATGGAATGGAGTGATGGAATGAATTTGAGGGAATATAATGGGTGATTCCATTACCTTGACCAATCAAACACATTTTCTTCATTCACTCGTAATAGTCCATTCCATTCGCCCCTCATTCCTGAATACCAAACACTACCTTACTTTTTTCGTCTAGTGATAGCCGATAGTCTAGAAATTAAAAGCAGGTTGCGATGGGAAGTGGGAACGATGATTGCGGCTGTATTAGGGACTTTAGAATGATAAATATTGATGTTTGGTCGATAGTTGTTGTGTTGTAATAGTTGGAAATCAAGGCGAAATTGGTTTTGAAACTTGGCCTTTTTTGCTAAACAATATTTATTTTGGGTTTTTTCAATGAAAAACCATATTAGTTTTGAAATAAATGTATTTATTTGGGCCTAATAGATATATTATATGAAAACTTTCAAAAAACTTGGAGGCCCTTATTATTTGGTGGCCCTAGGCCTATGCCTAGTTTGCCAAGCCTCTGGAGCCGGCCCTTACCTCATCTGTAAAGGCTTCTTAGTCTTATTTTTTTTTAATAGCAAGATGGATCATATTATTAACCACAGAAAGCCAAAAGGAATCATAGCAAGGTGCTATGAGAACCACAATACATCAAAACAAACAATAAAACAAATAGAGACTGAAACATAAGGAATTAGGTGATTACCTACACCATGAAAAGTAAAGTCATTTCTCCCAAGAATTCAACTGCACCTTAGTTGTAACGCCCCGCGTTTTCATTACTTTCCTAATTTAGAAATTGAGTCTTAAGAAGCTATTATTAGAAGCTTGCCTCTGTCAAAATTTATAATCCGTTGTATCGTCGGACATCTTTTATCTTTATTTTATTTCATTATAAATATGGTTAATTTTTCATTGTTTAATCAATTAGATTAATTAATCTTACAATTTAAAAAGTTTATTTATTTTTTTATATAATAATCTAGTTAGTCTCGTTAGATTTTAAAGTTAGAAAAAAAAATACAACTAACCTAGTTAATTTAATTGTAAAGTTAGTTTTTTTAAATATTACATAGTTAAAGTCGAGGGACTATTTGAGTATTTGCTGAAAGTGTGATGCTTTTAAAACAAAAATAAATAAAACAAAACTGATGACCACGGGACTCGAACCCGGGTCACCAGCTTCAACATTCACGCGCATCACCACTCTGCTGTGGTCTTCACATCAAACAAGACCGAACACTCAATTCTTTTATTTTCTCGCTTAAATCAAACATAAAGCCCAAGCCCCTAATTAAACCCTAAGTATAAAACTTTAGTGAAACCCTGATTCCTTTCATTTTCTACAACCGCATACACGCACCCAACAAATTTTCCCTCTGCTCTTTCTTCTTCAACCTTGAAAAGCTTATCATCATCATCTTTCCTTCCTAACTTAACCAATTCAAAATATAGAACCATGCCTCTCTCTCTATTATATCTGCATACAACACACCCACAAATAAAAATCAGACTCTCATCACTTCACCTCTCCCTCTCGTTGATGACGACGGCAGCAGACGAAGACACGCCGCCGCTCACGGTGGCGGTGGTGAGTCGGAACGCCGGCTGCAGCCCCCCCTCGTCTCCTCGGAACCCGACAGCCACCACATCAACTCTTCTACTCCTTCCCGTTCTGAAATAACCCGACCATAGACACCAATTCGGCGACTTCACAAACGGCGATGGTGGTTTCATTGTGCCAACGGGTTCTGTTCGGAAGTCCTAGTTCGGGTCAGGTTTCATTACGAGTTTGGTTTGGTTTCGGCTTAGCTCGGGTGCCCGTCTCGGGTAAATAGTGGATTCGAGAAATCGTTGGATGATGCAGGGCAGGTTGGTTCAGAATCTTTGGGTTATACAGGTCAGTTTTGGTTCGAGTTTCGGTTTGTTTCGAGTCACGCGGTTCGGTTCAGGTCAGGTTGTAGCTCGGGCCAACAAATCAACACGTTTTGGCTCGTGTCATGTCGGCTCAGTTCAGATTCGGTTCAGTCGGTTCAGTTTCATGTTCGGTGTGACGGGTTTTGCTCTCGGTTCAGTCTCGGGTTATAATTGTTCGGGTCGGTCTCGGTCAGTTTCGAGTTCATTTCGATCTGTTCGGGTTTTATTCGGTTCGGTCAACACAAGTCAACAGCAGTCAACTCTGGTCAACACGGGTTACTCGTGAGATTTGGTATATCATTTTCAACACAATTAATGTTTTAAGTATTTTGTTATTATATTTTTATACTAAACGAGCTCGAGCCGTTACACTCGACATTTAAAAAATAATTTTTAGCATTTGACATGAATTTCATATATATTGTTGTTTAAATTGTTGCGTTTTTACTTATATATCGACAACTTGTGTTGTCGGGATCGTCCAAAAACAGAGGAGACTCTACCCGTTTTTCGTAAAATTCCGTAAAACGAAACGCGATAATTTTATAAATCGAAACCTATTAAATTCGATTAAACTTTTATAAAATAGATATAAATGTGTATTTATTTTAGTCACATTTCAAGAATACACTTGACATAATTAATTTTGAAAGATTACTTAAACTAAATAAATATATATATATATATATATATATCAACTAATTATACTCTAAATTCAAATTCAATCCTTCGTCGTAACCCCGAGTTCTCTTACACCTTCGTTGCCCTATAGGGTGACCTCGGTGTTCCATCATCCTAATCTCTTACACTCGTCAACAATTGGATAATCGGAAGACTTAGCAATTATGTGAGTATACTCGATCCCTTTTTACGCTTTATTACCTTTGGGATGCAATACATGTACTTTGAATCAAATGCACAAACATACTAGAATTTTTGTACAAATAATCCTTATATATGCTCATACGTGTTATACTTGCAATCATACGTGTTGTATTTGTATTCTTACGTGTTTAAATTCACATGTTCATACTTAGTTATTGCCATAAAAAATCCGTTTAAAACATTTTTATACTTGTACTCAAACTTGTATGCTCGTCAATACTATTTGTATTGATCTAGGCTTTATCATGTATTGCAGGATTTGGACGATGCAAGAAATCTAGTAGGGTTGCCTAGAAACGCGATTAAACTCTAATACTTGTTCTGTATTTTATTTTAAAACATGTTGTAGTTTGTTTCTAATCTTTGTATGAGACCAGTAATCAATAAAATGAAACCTAATTACTTGAATACTTGTTGTATTTTATTTATTTCAAACTTGTGTTATTTCTAGTTCAAGCGATGTAAAAGTAACTACTAAATACTTGTCACAATTAGCGTTATGAAGTCTCTTGCAATCTATTTCGTCTCATCCCGATGTTTCCGTCATCGGTTGAGGTGTGACAGATTGGTATCAGAGCCATAACTATAGAGAATTAGGTAGAATTGCCATGTTCGACCTAGTCTATAGTTTAAGTACCAAACTTTGACCATTCTTGATTCATGCTAAAACGTTAATTCTTCCTACTTTTCTTCTATCTCTTTTTTTGTCTTAACAACACAAAGTGTTTTACCTAAGGCATTATACGCAACGCATATTTGAAGACACTCGTATTCCACAATTGAAATGACTCATCAAAATTGGGGTGATTCCCGCCTTTGGTGATGAATTTCAATCCACCTTACCTGATACTTTACGCGAATTTCACCATCAAGTTAGGAGTGATATCCATATCTTGATGAGAAATTCCATATCATAATCTAGTGGATCCTTATTGATGACTTGAGATTTTATCTTGTTTCATTCAATAAACCACATCTTTGGGACGAAATTGTCAAGCTAAGATTGATATCCACACCTTGGTGACTGGTCCCGCTCTACGATTTTTGTTTTTATCTCGCCAAAGTTTCGTATTTTCAATCAGATTAGGGACATGTACTAACTGGAAGGGTAAAATACCGTTAATCGTTTGGCAACGAGAGTATTATGCCTATTAGGCCAAAGCATATCTCCCTGATTCGAAAGGACTTGCGATGCACTTTGGAATAGTCGAAGCTTCTAAACCTGAAGCACTCCAATACTTATCAAACCTCTCTTTTATATTAACTTAACTTTTATGCGATTTAATACTTGTTACCTAATCATCGTTTTACACAATAAATTAATACACGCCTACTAATACGTTATACTTGATTCCGGATTACTGGACATTCTTTATGTGATAAACTGGTCATTAACTTCGGATGAAGCCACACCTTGACATATGTAGTGCTCGTGAAGCACTATAGGAGTAGCGCACCGCCGCATGGATTTGTGGTAATGTCAAGACATTCATTCATACATTACGGATCTTTTCATAGCAACGAAATGATGACATGTGCTATGATTAGATGACGCTTTATACATTACGGATCTTTTCATAGCAACGAAATGATGACATGTGCTATGATTAGATGACGCTTTATACATTACGGATCTTTTCATGGCAACGAAATGATGACATGTGCCATGATTAGATGACGCTTGCGTTAAACGTTGGGTTGACATTTTGTCATTAACTTTGATCAAGCCGCACCTTAACATATATAGCGCTATAGGAGTAACGCCCGCCGCATGGACTTGCGGTCATGTTAAGTCATTCATACATACATACATACTTGCGGACACGATGGTTTGACTAGTGAGATCACATGCCAGTAATGCGTTAATCTAGTTAACTAAAATATCTCATGTGGACTATTCAAAGAATTTAATCATACTCATACATATACTTACACCTTATGACCTCTCTCATACTTAAATACAATCATGCATGCATGCTTAAAATCCTATACGCTATCGTTATCACTCGTAATACGTTAATATACCCTGACCCGTATACTACTAGCACAAACTATGCGGACCATGCACAAACCAAAATAATCATGGACGCATACTGTTTTGGTCAAAAATCAAGCTAAGATAATGCAACCAAACTTTCTGTTGTGAGGTGTGATGCTTGAATCAATGAACAATATCAAGAATCACTCAAAAATGTAATGAACAAGTGACACAATGATTTATACGAGGAAAAAGCCCTTGATCAAGAATTGATCTCCGGCATAAAAAACCTCGGGTGATGGAAACTACCGATCACCAACTCAAATTAAACAGAAAATGTATTACAACTTTGGATGATAGCGAGCTAGTTACAAGGATCACTAGAGTGTAATGTGCAAGAGAATGTGTAATCGCCAAGTGAACTATCAAGAGTTGATGAGAGCAGTTACGAGTGTGTGTGTTTAGCCAAAAATAGCCAAGTGTTCTAATCTAGCTCGCTATCCCCTTTTAAATTTGGAAAATATCTAAGCTAACTAACTATCCGCATTTCGTGCAAGTCTTCCACGACCTCCACAACGTCCATTTCAGTCAAGCACGCGCGGAATAAATAGAGAATATGCTCCAGGAATATCGCCAAGACCAAGTCCAAGCTCGTACTCCTGCAAAACATCATATTCAATGCAGACAATCGTTAGTGCAAGGATCACTATGATGATCCATGATCCTGATCCTACAATACTTTCTGAGGATCACTAATTCAAACAGAACTGAGGATCCCTAAGCCCGACAGTAATTGAGGATCACTGATCATTGGAAAATCCTCCCCTAACAATTGCCCCCAAAATATAAGGAGTTAAATGTAAATAGACGAGTTATATTTTCTCGTTCTTATCCGTAACAAACCAACGGATATATAGCCGTTGAATCCTGACTAGCCGTTGCCAACATGACGTCATTGAAGTGACTATCCTGCAAAATCATCATTATAAATTGAAGTTAGAGATAAGGGTTAGGAAGCATTTAAATTCGTGCGTTTCATCCTTTAAATCCTCATTCGAAGATTTGATCAGGTACTTCTCTTTCCTTTCTCTCTTCATATTCTTATTCTGTTTCTTCTTCTTCACCATCATTATGCCCAAGATGATGCTAAGATCTTCACCGGCTAAGGATCACAAAAAGGACAGTCCTTTGAAGAGCCAAGGGATCATCGAAGGTTCTGCGAAGGAACGATGATGTTTTATTGATCCGCAGATAGACAGAATCCGCCATTGTTTTCCTGCAAACACCGTCTTCAAAGATTTTGATCCCACCGTCTTGAGTGACTATGTTTCTGAAACCTGGGTAGCTTTTCCGGTCACCCCATTTACGATAGGATACTCGTATCCTTTTCCTGATTTCACTCAATCTTTCTTCTCTCTCACCGGTATCTCTTACATTCAAGCGATGCCAATGATGTGAAGGGTCATGTATACCCTTGAGAGAATCATTGAGCATGAAAGCATTGATCTGGGAATGTCGGAGTTAGCAGAGATGTACGATCTTGTGAGCCATGGATCTCATCGATATCTGTTCAAACACAAACCCGGTGAAGAACACCCCATCTTAAAAACCACTAAGAATGACATCAACTGGAAGAGGCGATTCTTCTTTATCAGAAGGGATTCCATCCCTGATGGGAAGGATCTTCCAAGAAAATGGGTTACTCATGGTAGGATAGAGGATCCTTATAGAAGGATCATAGGATACCCTGTCTCCCCTGAGGATCACTAACATCCTTTTGTTTCTTTTATGCAGCTATTACTGTTTCACACATTATCACAACACCTGCAACGAAGGAAAGGCTTGCTGCTTTCCGGAGGCTTGATCCTGCAATAAGAACATTTCAAGCAAATATCCAGGATTCTCAAGAAGTATCCTCAGGCTCTGTTACAATGTCAAGTAAGTATCCCATTTTGTACATAATTAAATGTTTAAATTGGAATGAAATAAGGATACTTATCTGTTTTGGATGTGTAGGTGCTGGAAAATCATCGAAGTCTGCTACTCGTTTCAGTGTTACTGACCTTGATGCTGTCCGATCCTCAAAGAAGAAGCCTGTTGCTAGTCCATCCGTCATGATTCCCAAGGCAACCACTTCTAAGGGAAGGGGCGGAAAGAAAAGGAAGACTGTTGATACCCTTGAAGGTCTGCCTCTGATCCAGCATCAGTTCGAGGAATACGTTGCTGAGGTAAAAATAACGGATCCTTAAATGTGATTCTTGTACATGATCCTTCCATACTGAGGGTAAAGGATCCTGAGTTGTATCCTTTCTTTTGCAGAAATTTGCTGAAATCCAAGACTACGTAGGGAGTATTGAAGAGGTTGAGCAAAAGTGTGTAGACCTCCAAAAGATCATGCTGGCCAAGGATAAGAAGATTGCCTCCCTTGAAAACGATGTCAATCTGGTGAAGAGGGAACTTGTCCTGGCTCATATAACTGCTGATCAGGAGAAGTCTGAAATCACCAATGATGCCAAAGTCTCCGCTGCCATAGCTATGTACAAAACCAAGTTACAGATGGCCCAAGAAGCTCAGGATCCTGACTTTGACAAGAGCAACTTGGACGTAGAGGGCTGGAGGGCTAGGGTGGCTTAGCTGGATGACGAAAAAGAGGCTGGTGAGGTTTTAGCAATTGAGGCTGCCAGCAGTGGGATCAAGGATCATGTGAGTGATGCTGGAGCTGGAGGAGCTGGTGAAGGTGATGGTGATGCAGCAAAGGTGTAGGCTGCTGAAATGGGCGATGATGGATATTTCTAGACGTGGCCGGAGCCCATTTTTTAGGACTTGGTAATAGTTTTTTGGTTATGGTATTTTGAAACAATCTTGGTCTGTAATAACTTAGACAATAGATTCTAGGGTTGAGGATCATGGATCCTAAGACAATGGGTAGGATAAAAGGTGGTGGATGGATCCTCTGTTTGGGGGATGAAGCCACTTATTATCCTGCCATCTTTTATTTCCTGCACTCTTAAGACCCGTTAACAATGGACACCCTTTGCCAACCCATGTGGACGGGCCACGTTTTGCTGGTAGAAACGTGGGTTGGCAATTTTGACAACCTTAAAGGGTTTAACGTTTTGTGAATAAATAAAACCTTAACTTTTTGGCTAGTTCCCGTGTTGTTATCCTTGTTAGTACTTTACTTTTCAAATGTTGTGATATATATTTTGTCTGAATTTACTAAGTAGAGAAGAAAAAATTTAATATATAACCTCAAAAAGTTTAGGATATGATCAAGAATCACATATCCTATAGTCGACAGGTTCTGAAAAGTAGTGTAGTTTAAGGATCATAAGTTCAGTTGTCAAAGGATAAGGGTCACTTAGATAAATAATGAATAAAATCAAAATGATCAAGGATCATATTTGAGAATCCAGGTTAGGATCCTAACCCTTAACACTTATAACTAGGATAACCAAAAGACAAACCTTAGTAGAAGGTAAGGATCAAGGATCCTTAGTCGTTTAGCTTCAAAAACCTGAAATAGAATACAACTTGGGACTAAGCCAATATAAGATAAAAGTTAGTAACTGGGGACAAGCCCAACAATTCTGGGGACAATCCCAATATACTGGGGACAAGCCTAAGGATAACTGGGGACAAGCCTAAAGGATAACTTGGGACAAGCCCAAAGGATAACTGGGGACAAGCCCAAAGGATAACTGGGGACAAGCCCAAAGGTTAACTGGGGACAAGCCCAAAGGATAACTGAGGACAAGCCTAAAGGATAACTGGGGACAAGCCGAAGGATAACTGGGGACAAGCCCAAGGATCGTGTGTAAACTGGAGTATGGCCCTCACTGGCGAGTGGCGACTATCCAAACTTAGTGACATGAAAATGCCAAAACCTTAGCTAACGTGAAAACGTTAGAAACCTTAGGAACGGATATATGGTACGTCTACCATTATATGTAGGATCCTGAATATAGCCAGTACAATGAAATTGTCAGCCCCTAAAGCGAGTACTGGTCACATTGCCATGAACTATACCAGGATCATCGTGCGCTACTGGCGAAACTGGGGACAGGCCCAAACTGGGGTCAAGCCCAAATGACTGGGGTCAAGCCCAAATAACTGGATACTTCTGTGGATACTCAATCCTTTGTTAAGGATACCTGAACCTTCAAAACTCAGAATCAAGTGAAAGGAGGATGCAAGATCCTTATCCTTATATAAAATAACTAAAGAATGAAATAGTTTGAGGTTAGAATATTACCAGAACGAGGATCACCTGTCCTGTAAGGATCCTTTAAGGGTACTTGTCATGTAAGGATCATGGATCCTTGTTACATGAAGTATTTCTTCAAGTGGACAGCATTCCAAGCTCTTGGTAGCAAATCACCTTCTATTGTTAGCAATCGATATGCCCCCTTTCCTGCCTCAGCTTCGATCAAGTTTTTGGTGCCAACTTTCCATCAGCAGGATTGGTGGTATTCTGAAAAGCTTTCCTTAACACCATATCTCCAACTTGGAATTTCCTGATCCTGACATTTTTGTTGTAAGCTTCAGCCATCCTTTGTTGATAACTGGCCATCCTTATCCTTGCCAAATCCCTGAGTTCTTCTATAGTATCCAAATCTTGAACCAAGTTTTCAGCATTTTCTTCAGGATCACGAATGCTTGTTCTTGCAGTAGGAACCACCATCTCTGTAGGTATCACTGATTTGGCCGGTAGCATTCTTGGGAGTTGTCCTATCAGCCCAAAGTACATAAGGTAGTTCTTCTGCCCATTTTCCTTTCTTGGATCCAAGCTTCTTCTTCAAATTGTTGATGATGATCTTGTTGGATGATTCTGCCTGACCATTAGCTTGTGGGTGGACTGGTGTTGATGTTATCATCTTAATCCCCCAGCTGTCACAAAAATTAGTAGTTCTATTCCCAATAAATTGGGATCCATTATCACAAACAATTTCAGAAGGGATACCAAATCTAGTAATAATGTTTCTTTTAATAAAGGATATAACTTCCTTTTCTTTGACTTGAGCAAAGGCTTCAGCCTCTATCCACTTGGAGAAGTAATCAGTCATAGCAAGCATGAATACTTTTCCACCAGGTGCCTTAAGAAGCTTACCAACTATATCCATTCCCCATCTCATGAATGGCCAGGAAAAGGATATAGGATGCAAGAGCTCTGCTGGTTGGTGAAGGATATTACTATGTCTCTGACAAGGATCACACTTTTTAGCATAATTCACAGCATCCTTCTTCATTGTGGGCCAATAGTATCCTGTCCTTAGGATCCTTGAGAATAATGCTCTGCCCCCAGTGTGGTTTCCACAATCTCCTTCATGGAAATCCTTTAGGACATCTTGGATTTCAGGATCCTCAATACATCTTAGATATGGTCCTGCAAGAGATCGTTTATACAACATATTATTCAATATTGTAAATTGAGATACCTTGATTTTGAAAGCCCTAGGGTTTTCTCCTGTATGGATCTCTCCGTGTTATATGTATCTCATGATTGGAAGGATCCATGATCCTGAATGAGATTGAGTATCATCACTAGGGGTGATTGCAGAATCCTCTCCTATCTCCATGGCTACATGATCCTCGATAGCAGGGATCAGGATGTGGATAATAGGGATCTTGATATCCTCCGGGATCTTCAAGGATGATCCTAGATTGGCTAATGCATCAGCCTCTGCATTCTCTTCCCTTGGTACCTGTGTCAAACTAAAGGAAACAAAAGAGAGTGCCAATTCTTTGACTATCTCTAAATATTTGATTAGTTTTTCACCTTTAACAGCATAGGATCCATTAAAGTGATTAGTAATTAATAGTGAATCTACATCTACCTCAAAATACCTGATCCTCATATGCTTAGCAATTTGCAAACCAGCTATCAAGGCTTCATATTCAGCCTCATTGTTGGTAGTTTGGAATTCACAAGCTATGGAGTGGGGTATTATGTCCCCCTGTGGCGATTTTAGTAGTATTCCAAGCCCTGTTCCTTTAACATTAGAAGCACCATCAGTGAAGAGTATCCAAGGATCCTTAGTTTCTTCTAGCTGTTGGACCTCTAACTCAGCTTCCTTTTGAAAGTCACTACTAAAATCTGCCACAAAGTCAGCTAAGGCTTGGGATTTGATGGCAGTCCTTGGTTCATATCTTATATCATAAGCACTAAGCTTCACTGCCCACTTAGCCATCCTTCCTGACATTTCAGGTTTCCTGAGAACATTCTTAATTGGGAAATTAGTTTTAACAATAATGGCATGAGTTTCAAAATAATGTCTCAATTTAGTAGATGCCATAATTAATGCAAGGATAAGTTTTTCTAAATGTGAATACCTGGATTCAGCATCAAGCAAACTCTTACTTACATAATAGACAGGATGTTGTGTACCTTCGTGATCCTTAACAAGGACCGCACTTACTGCTTTAGAGGATACCGCCAAATACAAGGATAATATATCCCGTTTTTCTGGTTTCATCAAGGCAGGGGCTGAGGATAGGTAATCCTTAAGATCTTTGAGGGCACTTTCACGCTTCTCAGTCCATTCAAATTTCTTGTTCTTCCTCAGAATGTCATAGAATTCCTTGCACTTTTCTGAGGATTTGGATATGAACCTGTTCAAGGCTACGATCCTGCCTGTCAATCTTTGCACATCCTTGGCATTGGCAGGAGATTTGATATTCACAATAGCCTTAATCTGCTCTGGGCTTGCTTCAATGCCCCTCTTTGTCACCATATAGCCTAAGAATTTACCTGCTTTAACATCAAAATGACACTTGGAAGGATTCAGCTTCATATTAAATTTATCAAGGATATTGAATGCTTCCTCCAAGTCTTTAAGGTGATCCTCAGCTTTCTTTTACTTAACCACCATGTCAGCTATATAGACTTCCATAGTGTGTCCAATTTGTTCCTTGAACATCATATTGACTAGCCTTTGATAAGTAGCACCTGCATTCCTTAGTCCAAATGGCATAGCAATATAATATACCAGTTGGGGTCATAAAGGCTGTATCCTCTAGATCAGATGGTTCCATCTGAATTTGTTGAAATCCAGATGAAGTATCCATAAAAGTCAATGTTGGGTAATGGGAAAGGATCCTTGGGACATGCCTTGTTTAAATCAGTAAAATCGACACATACCCTCCACTTTCCATTTTTCTTTTGAACAACAACCACATTGGCTAACCACCTTGGATACTTAACCTCTCTTATCATACATGCCCGAAGTAGTTTATCTACCTCCTCCTGGATAATAGCATTCCTTTCAGGTGCAAACTTCCTTCTTTTTTGATGAATAGGCTTGAACGACCAGTCAATGCCAAGCTTATGAGTAATTATATCCTTAGATATACCTGTCATATCCTCATGCTTCCAGGCAAAGGTATATTTCCTTCTTTTAAGGAAGGATACTAAATCCTGTTCAATGTCGCTAAGGATCCTGGTCCTATGAAGATCTTGGATTCAGGATCATGAGGATCCATGAGGATTTCTTTTACATCCTGTTATCTTGCCTCCAAGACATCTCTTGAATGATACTTTAATTGCTATTGCTCTCTTGATCTTGAGGCTGGCTTCATTGATGAGGTATAGCAATTCTTAGCTTCTTGTTGATCACTCTCAATTTTCACCACTCCCCATGGACTAGGAAGCTTCACGCATTGATGATATGTGGATGGGACTGCCTTCATGTCGTGTATCCATGGCCTGCCAAGGATAACATTACAACAAGATAAGCAATCTATAACACAAAACTTTTGATAAGAATGGTGTCCTTCAATATAGATGGGGAGTTTAATGTCCCCCAATGTATTTTTGGTTTCCCCGCTAAATCCCACAAGTACTGAGGATCTTGCAACAATGTCTGATTCAGGGATATTCATCTTCTTGAGGACATCAAGCTGGATGATGTTTACTGAGCTTCATCCATCTATCAGGATCCTGCGAACAAAATGGTTAGAAATAAATAGAGTAATAACGAGACCATCATGATGAGGATCCTGAACATCAAGACGATCATCCTCATCAAAAGTTATGATCTTATCCTTGGTGACAGTTGAGGTCCGGATGGGTTTGTCTCCATTATCCATCTTGGTTTCCTTGGCATGTCTTTTGGCTGCTGAAAAGGAAGTACCACAAATGTCTGATCCACCGGATATGAAGTTTATAACTTGTGCATCTGTTGGAGGAGCAGGAGCCCTCTCCGAGATCCTTTCAGGATCCTGGATCCTTGACTTCTTTCGTCCCAAAAGCTCCTTCAAATGCCCCTTGCTTAACAAGTAACCAATTTCCTTTCTAAGTGCAATACACTCTTCAGTGAGATGCCCAAAATCCTCATGATATGCACACCACTTGGACTTATCCTTTGTAGCAGCTGATTTATCACTTTTCTTTGGCCACCTAGCTTTCTCACCTAGATTCTGCATTGCAAGAATTAGTTTATTGTTATCAACAGTGCAACAGTATTCAGAAATTGGAGGATAATCCTCATCATCCTCTTCCTGTTCCACTGCATGCACGTTCTGGTTATCAGATTTGTTGTAGGGCTTTGATTTGTTGTTCCTGAAGTAGGATCCTTGCTTTTCCTGTTTTGAGGATCCTGTCAGTCTTTCCTGGATCCTTTTATCATCCTCTAATCGGATGAATCTAAGGGCCCTGGTTCTTACTTCATCACGGTTCCTGCAAGGGGTCATGACAAGATCATCATAGAATAATGAATCCCTAAGCAAACCCATTTTAAAGGCTTCTACAACCGTAGCTATATCCAGATTAGGGATATCTAAGGATTCTTTACTAAACTTAGTGATGTAATCTCTAAGTGATTCATTTTGACCTTGTGTTACCCTATAAAGATCACTAGTTAATCGTTCAAATTTTCTACTACATGAGAATTGGCTATTAAACAAATTAACTAGATTAGCAAATGAAGTAATAGAGTAAGGGGGAAGACTTAGCAGCCATTTAAGAGCAGATCCTGTGAGTGTGGATCCAAATCCCTTGCATAGACATGCTTCTTTTAACCTCTTAGGAATTTGATTGATCTCCATCCTCTCCCTGTATTGAGCTACATGCTCCTCTGGATCTATTGAACCATCATACAGTTTCATGGATGGTATCTGGAATCTCTTGGGTATCTCAGCATCACAAATAGGTGGTGCAAAGCGAGATATCCTATGGCTACCATCTGCAATTTCAGGAATGGGTTTAACCACTCCTGGCACGCTGGATATCATATCCTTAAGCTTCTGTAACTCCCTAGCCATAGCCTGATTGATACATGTATCCTGCATAGAGCCATGATTAGTGTTATATGAATTATTAAAAGTGTTACCTCCCATGGGATTCAAGTTTGGAATTGCAGATGTGAATCCATATTGACGGGATTCTGGTATGGTTGAAGGACCAGAAGAGGCAATGGTCTGCATTGGTATAAAGTCTCCTTAATGAACATCCGAACTTGGAGGCTGCATACTTCTTAAGAATCCTTGATCCTGAAAGATGTTGGATCCTTGAACCTGAGAGGATCCTTGAACCTGAAAGGATCCTTGGGGCTGAGAGGATCCTTTGACCTGGGAGGATCCTTGGACCTGGGAGGATCCTTGAACCGCGTGCATTCCAAATATCCCCCTGAGCTGACGAAGGATCCTTGATGCTGAAAAGAGGATCCCGATGGCTGAGAACAGGATCCTTGAGGCTGGAAGTGAGAGCCAAATGCTTGACTCATAGTTGCTGTTCCATAACGCCTTTCTGATGGACCACTTTGATACTGGATGCCCGGAACTGCCGATTGTAGGGTAGTTACAACTGGAGTGTCAAAATTCAATGACCTTGGTATCAGAGGAGAGTGATCCTCCACTGATTTCTTCTATTTCTTGATCTCAGCGATCTCCCAGAGAATCCTTTCATTGGTTTTGTCCTGCTCTTGTGCGTGATCCCTCATATGCAAAATCAGAGTAAAAAGATCATTAGTAGTAGGATTAGAGGAAACAGAAGAAGCTGGTGGTTTTGGGAAAATGGGGGTTTGTCTCCTCGCAGCATTTTCAGCATTCTTCTGGGATCCAGAAGGTGGTGGAGGCAAAGGTGGAACGCCTTGTGAAGAACTGATTGCTGGCATTGAACTTGAAGTGTTCTTCGCTGAGGAAGCCATCTGCTTGGTTGTAACAAACCGAAATGACCACAAAAATGTGAATCTTCTTAGGAATGAAGCACCAATTGCCCCACGGTGGGCGCCAAACTGTTTTGGTCAAAAATCAAGCTAAGATAATGCAACCAAACTTTCTGTTGTGAGGTGTGATGCTTGAATCAATGAACAATATGAAGGATCACACAGAAAGGTAATGAACAAGTGACACAATGATTTATACGAGGAAAAAGCCCTTGATCAAGAATTGATCTCCGGCATAAAAAACCTCGGGTGATGGAAACTACCGATCACCAACTCAAATTAAATAGAAAATGTATTACAACTTTGGATGATAGCGAGCTAGTTACAAGGATCACTAGAGTGTAATGTTCAAGAGAGTGTGTAATCGCCAAGTGAACTATCAAGCGTTGATGAGAGCAGTTACGAGTGTGTGTGTTTAGCCAAAAATAGCCAAGTGTTCTAATCTAGCTCGCTATCCCCTTTTAAATTTGGAAAATATCTAAGCTAACTAACTATCCGCATTTCGTGCAAGTCTTCCATGACCTCCACAACGTCCATTTCAGTCAAGCACGTGCGGAATAAATAGAGAATATGCTCCAGGAATATCGCCAAGACCAAGTCCAAGCTCGTACTCCTGCAAAACAACATCATATTCAAAGCAGACAATCGTTAGTGCAAGGATCACTATGATGATCCATGATCCTGATCCTACAATACTTTCTGAGGATCAGTAATTCAAACAGAACTGAGGATCCCTAAGCCCGGCAGTAATTGAGGATCACTGATCATTGGAAAATCCTCCCCTAACACATACGGGATTATATTGGTAGGTGCATGAAAACCAGAGAAGGTTCTTCTGTGTACCATGACACGGAACGTAACATGACACCGAACAGCGAAACGAACGTAACATGATACGAACATGGTGGATACGCCGCTGGTACTTCCTATATTTAAGTGTTCCCACCATGTTACCAAAATTTCGTAAAACGTGCCATGAGAAATTCAGTGTTTTGTGGACTTTTGGACTTAATACAACTTTAAACAACTCACAAACGCATTATATCCGATTATCCACGACGAGACTTCATTCTTAACATGCTACTTTCATCTATCCGATACTTATGCTATTCTTATACTCATAATCCTTATTAGATCAATCGTTCACCATATACCTCAATTATTCTCTATTGTCTCAAACTCCAAAGCCTCAATTTTAAACAAACCTCTTCTGCCAAAACCCTTTTCAAATCTTCCTTCTGAATAAATTTCGGGACGAAATTTCCTAAAGGAGGGGAGACTGTAACGCCCCGCGTTTTCATTACTTTCCTAATTTAGAAATTGAGTCTTAAGAAGCTATTATTAGAAGCTTGCCTCTGTCAAAATTTATAATCCGTTGTATCGTCGGACATCTTTTATCTTTATTTTAATTCATTATAAATATGGTTAATTTTTCATTGTTTAATCAATTAGATTAATTAATCTTACAATTTAAAAAGTTTATTTATTTTTTTATATAATA
>JARYGA010015099.1:0-25211 GCA_030545235.1 Helianthus tuberosus
GCTCGTTAGAGACCTACGCGCCTTACGGTTCGACTTCGACTAAATAATAAAAAAAATATAAATTTTAACGACGAACTTAGTTTCGACGCTCGTTGGGACCGTACGCGCCTTATAGTATTTTTAACGACGGTCAAAATTTCCAAACTAGCCTTTCGAAAAGTCTTACTGAGACGCCACGACACCCCTATAACGTCTCAACTATTTACCAACGAAAGGGCTGCACGTGGCCGAGCCATTTGACGTCTTTCCTAAGACGTTTCAACTGGTTTTAAAGTCGTTTCAGAGATGTCTCAAGCCGTTTCACGAGTTCCTAAGACGTTTTCAAATTTTATGACGTCTCCGGCCAGCAAAATTTTCAGTTTACCGGGTACTTGACGAAAATTTTTGTACAGTTGACCCTCCTGATTATGTTGCGTAAAGATTTAGAATCAGACAAAAAATAGAGATCTTCAAAGATTTTTCCGGCAAGCATGCGACGGTCCGGCCGCGGCGAGCGGTGGTCTGACGGTGGCGCTTGGTGTTCCGATGGACTGTAACTAAATGTTTAGTGGGATGAAGAAGATAAAGAGTTGGGTTGGTTTTTGAAAAGTGAAACACGTCAGATCCATTTTAATATTCATTAATGGGCTTTAGGGGAATAGGGCTTTATATTAAAAAATATATTTTGATTTTAGCCTAAAACTTAAAACCTAAATTTTTAATGTTTTATTTTATTATCTCAAGAAACTTTACTTAGTGCCGCAGACCTGTTCTATCTTCTTGGGAAAGCTTTATAAATATGTCGGCCACGTGCAGGAATTGGTCAGAGACGTCAAAGTTTGTCGGCCACGTGCAGCCCTTTCATTGGTCAATGGTTGAGACGTTACGGGGTGTCGTGGCGTCTCAGTAAGACGTTTCGAATGGCTAGTTTGGAAATTTTGACCGGGTCAATGCCATTCTTGCGATTTCCCCTTCAAACTATAAGGCTCCACGGTGTGCGCACCGTCCTAGGGACGTCCCGGATCGACGCCGCACCGCCTCCCATCTCGCCCCCAGCTCCGGCGTCGTCCACGTCTCCACCAGGCCGTGTAGGACAGTCCTCCCCCTCTCTCACACACCTATACATACAACTTATATATATATATATATATATATATATATATATATATATACATATTAGGTTCATCCCCCATTTTCTCACCTCCATCCTTTTTGCCCCATCCTCACACCCGATCTACGTGGCGCCTACGTGACGGATCATCCTCCAAGGAAGGACCATCACCATACCGCATAACCTAAGATCCACATGTGGTACATCATCGTATTCTTACATCCCTATATATTACTCTCACACTTTTTTTTACTTTGTCTCTCTATATATATTAAGAGAGATAGAGAAGAAGGTTGTTTGCATATCAACCCCTTACTTAAAAACGCCAGAGTCCAGTTGAAAAAAATTCCAATATTCCAAAAAGAGAATTATCTTTTATTTTAAATAACTTTTAAAATTTATAAATATTAATAAATATTTTTTTACTTTATGAAATGACCGCTTCAATTCATTGGTTCCACATAGCTTAATTTATGGCTCATTCTATTCTCACATCCCAAAATCTTATTTACACAGAGATATAGAAAAAAAGGGTGTGTGAATATTAATACCCTAATTAAATTCCCGAACAAAGTACAATATTGATTTGGATTTGGCTGCCAAACTTCAAATCTTTTGCTTGACAAGCCGTAAAACTCGTTGCATCTTTTCGCAACACACATTCTTTTTAATTTTAAAACTATATTAGTAGCTTACATTGTGACCACAAAGAAACTAAGAAGAATATCAAACCACTCGGTGAATGCTTTAGTTACAGTTACTTGTAACAAAATTGCAATATTTAGAAACTTCAAAACAAATCAAGTCTAAACCACGTAAGTTAAATATTGCTCTACTAACTAAGATTGATTCTGTATTGGCCTTCATTCAGGTATAACTATATCCATGACTGGTTTTCTTGTTACAACCATCTATGCATCATACAAACTAATCAAGAAAACAATAATAAGAAGACGAAGAAAGAGTGTTTTTAAACGCATTAATGGTGGTCTACTTCTGAAGCAACAAGAAGAAGTTGACCCGTCTTTAGTTGATAAAACCTTACTTTTCACATCACGTGAGTTGGCAAAGGCCACTGACAACTTCAATGAGAACAGAATTCTCGGAAGAGGTGGCCAAGGTACAGTCTACAAAGGTATGTTAACTAATGGAAGGATTGTGGCTGTCAAGAAATCAAAGTTACTTGACGAAAGCCAATTAGAAGAATTCATTAATGAGGTGGTCATTCTTTCACAAGTCAATCATAGAAACGTGGTTAAGCTACTAGGGTGTTGCTTAGAGACAGAGGTTCCTCTTCTAGTTTCCGAGTACATTTTAAATGGGACCTTGTATGATCGTATTCACGACCAAAGTCATGAGTTCCCATTATCTTTAAACATGAGATTACAAATTGCTACGGACATTGCACAAGCTCTTGCTTACTTGCATACATCAACTTCTATTCCAATATATCATAGGGACATAAAAACCACTAATATACTTTTGGATGACAAGTATAGAGCCAAAGTTTCCGACTTTGGAACTTCGAGGTTTGTATCAGTTGATCAAACTCACTTAACTACCTTAGTCAAAGGTACGTTAGGCTATCTAGATCCCGAGTATTTTCAATCAAGCCAGATCACTGAAAAAAGTGATGTTTATAGTTTTGGGGTTGTCTTAGTTGAACTGTTAACTGGAGAAAGGCCAATTTCCCAAACTAGATTTGGTGAAAATAGAAGTTTGGCTACACACTTTATGTTGGCTATGGAAGAAGGGCGCGTTATGTCTATTTTAGATGCAATGGTGGTTAAAGAGGGTACTATGGACGAGCTTATGATTGTAGCTAACCTAGCAATGCGATGCTTAAATCTGAATGGGAGGTATAGACCAACAATGAAAAAAGTAGCTATAGAGTTAGAAAGCATACGAACATCGCACATTCCCACTACAATTCAAATGAATACCAGTCCTATGGTCTATGGGGAGGAATTATCAATCCTAACTTATGGTGAATCATCATCTACATTCTTGAGTTGCAATGATATCATTAGACAATAATGCATAAAGCTATAGTAAAAAAATTATGTTGTACGATAAATTTATCTTGTCATATTATTTGTGTTGTATTGTTGCGGTTGTTGTAATAAAATTATGTTTATGTCATCACAAACACTTTAAGATCAGGAAAGCAAACTACTTTCACTTGTTTATAAACAAAGAGAAAGGATCAAATAGAAAGTTTAATTTGGCTAGGAAGGATAGAAAGCAATAGAATTATTACATGTGTCAAAATTTAAAAATAAAGGGAAGGGTATTTTATAGTCAATTTTATCCAATCTTCTTCCTTGTTCTCTGTCAGTAACTTCAAAACCCACCATCTTCAACATTTTCTTCACTTTTTATCTCAATAATCACTACATTATAGTGCGATTTTCGTCACCAATCAATGATTCAAACACCCAATCAACGTATTCTTTAACTTTTTTTGAATAAATACAGTTTAATTTTGTTTAATAAGTTGATTGAAAATTTAAAAAAGTGTATAATAGGTTAATTAAGTAAAATAAAAATGAAGTATACGCTCTTAATGTAAAAAAAAAAAGTAAATAAATATGATAAGTTCAAAAGCACACTAATTAAATAAATAACTTTTTTTCCAATCACACTTATATATTACTAGAGTTAATGCAGGCAATTAGGGTTGTAAACGAATCAAACGTTCAGCAAACAATTTGTAAACCGTTCAGCAAACAATTCGTTTACGTCCGTTCGTTAAATAAATGAACGAACATGAAAAATATATTTTATTTGATTAGTTAAATAAACGAACACGAATAGAAGTCTTGTGCGTTCATTTGTGTTCGTGAACGTTCGTTCATTTACATTTGTTCATGTTCGTTTATATATGTTGTTCATTATAGATTTTTCCTCTTCCATCTAAGCTGTTTATATGCTTTAATTCTTATTTATTTAGTAATCATAAAAATAAATTAGGAAATCTTATTCCTACCTTGTTTATGCACCGTTTCTCTTTCGTTCTCGTTATTCACATCGGCGAATATTATCGATCCCTATTCCATGATTAGGGCTTCAAGTTCGAGCGCTACTCCTTTCGCCACTTCCGTCGATTTTTTATGTGTTCGTGAACTGTTCGTAAACACGTCCATTTCCTTAATGAACGAAATAAACAAAAAATATCGTTTGGTAAGTTTAACCGCTCGTAAACACATTATTTCCTTAATGAAGGAACACGGAATTTCCTTGTTCGTGTTCATTCGGTTCATTTACACCCATACAAAGAATGGAAATTGTGTTGAAAGAATATTTGTGATTCTTAAAAATTACATACGTACAGAAGGAGGCTATATGAAGCTATTTACAAAAGGAACGTGTAAATCATGGAGCCAAACTTGGTAGGTTACATAGGTTATGATAATAAAATATTGACCAAGAATATACTTTTAAATTCAAAAACTGAATTTAAATGTGTGCTTGTGTATGATCAATAATACGCCCTCGCAAGACGAAGGATCTGTTGGAGACTCCAATCATGGATTGAATGGATAAAAATGGCGTTCTTGGAAGCGGCTTGGTGAGAACATCCACAAGTTGGTCTTTTGAGCTGACATGTAGAACATGTAGATTACCTGCATTGACTTGTTCTCAAACAAAGTGGTAATCTAAAGAGCCATGTTTCATGCGAGAGTTGTACACGGGATTAGCTCAAAAGTATGTGATTCTAGTTGTCACATAATAGTTTGGGAGTGAGTATGTGGTGTATCCCAAGTTCACTAAGAATATTTTTTACCCATGAGATTTCAGTAGTTGCGTTTGCAATAGCTTTATATTTCGCTTCCGTAGATGAGCGTGAAACTGTCTTTTGCCTCGAGGATCTAGTTGGGAACGAGGTAGATCATGTAGGCAGTTGTAGATCGTCTGCCATCATTGATCCCTTCCCAATCCAAATCCAAAAAGACTCGGAGGTGAAGAGGTGAATCACGATGTAGGAATAAGCCATAGTGCATTGTTCCTTTCAGATAGCGGAGAACCCGTTTGAGAGCTTGCCACAGTGACGTACTGTTTAGGATTGTGTATGAATTGGAGGATATTTTTATCGCAAATGAGATGTTCGAATGGGTGAAGGTTGGGTATTGTAAGGTACCCACAAGCTTTAGATATAGAGTTAGGTCAATAGACGGTGATGAATCTGTAGGTGATGGCGGGTCGGACATACTTAAGGGAGTGATGACATCTTTGTCACCATCCATTTTAAAGATGGTGAGGATATCTTGGATATGACGATGTTGAGAGAGGAAAAGACCTTGAGGTGTTGATATGACTTAGATACCCAAGAAATGATGTAGAAGACCGAGATCTTTGATTGAACACTCTCAACTAAGGCATGAACAAAATGATCAAGAAATGAGGCATTGTTTCCCGTTAGGACTATGCCATCCACATAAACGAGGAAATAACACGTGATGCCATCCTTATTGTAAATAAAGAGTGATGCATCCGACAAGGATTTTTTAAAGTCAAATTTAAGAAGAAAATAGGTGAGTTCATTGTACCATGCACGTGGGGCCTGTTTGAGCCTGTAAAGAGATTTTTCGTAGTTTGCAAATGTGAGTCGAAAGTTTTGAGTTTGTAGGACCAAGCGGTTGGACCATGTATGCGTCTTCATGTAAGGTGCCATGAAGAAACACATTATTCACGTCCAGTTGTCATAGAGACCATCGTTGCCAAAGAGCAATGGGTAGGAACGTTTGAATAGTAACGATTTTGGTAACCAGACTAAAAGTATTTAAATAGTCCTTACCATATTGTTCATGGAAACCTTTCGCGACAAGATGCGTTTTATACTTATCAATAGTTCCATCCGGTTTCCATTCGATCTAGAAAAGCCATTTACAACCGCTTTGGTTTTTACCGGTATTAGGAACAAGATCCCACTTATGGTTTTGGAGTAGGGCATTAAACTCAAGGTATATGGCATGTCTCCATTCGGATTCTTTCAAGGCGTGAAGATGGGATATGGGTTCAAGGGTGGCAGGTAGAGGATGAAGGGTGGTGGAATTAATGAAAATGGAGTTGTAATATTTAGAGTTTGGTTTGGGTTGGCGACATGGAAGTAGGGGAGGTGAGTGTTCAGGTGTGGGTGATGAGTTCAAGTGAGAATGAGAGGAAGATGGAATGGTTGACGAAATGGAGGATGTTGGTGAAGCGGTAGGATGTAGTGTGGAAAGATAGTTATAGGATAGATGTTGCGAGTGATGGTTTGGTGAGGGTGCGTTAACGTTTGGGTGGAGGGAGAGAGAAAAGGTGGTGGATCGGAAGTGTATGGAGGGTTTGGATGAAGTAAATTTTGTTATGGAGATAAGAGGTTTGAAGAGGGACCAGGTTGTAGGTTTGTAGAGTCCAGGTTGTAAAAGGAACGTATGCATGTGATTTGGTTATCTTTAGATTTGGTAGTTTGGTGAAAGGCTTCAGCAATGGGTATTGAGGATATGGGGTTGGACTTTTGAAAAGGGAAAATGTGAGTTATAAATTCCACATGTCGTGAATGGTATAATTTTTCGGGCACCTGATTAAAACATTTGTAACCAGATTTTGAAGTTGAGCAACCAATGAAAATGCAAGTTTTGGAACGAGGTTGAAGCTTAAAGTTGTTGTACGGACGGAGCCACGGGTTACACAAGCAATCGAAAGGTTTGAGTTTTGGGTATGTTGGATTTGTGGCAAACAACATGTCGAATGGGGATTTGTTGTTAAGAGTCGGAGTAGGAAGACGATTTATGAGATAAGTAGTGGTTTGAAACGCATGGGACCAAAAGGTTTGTGGTAAATGAGCATAATGAAGAAGAGCAAGGCCGGTTTCAACCACATGACGGTGGCGGCGTTTTCGCGATGTCATTTTGCTTGGGTGTATGAGGTGGTGTGGTGTGAGATGCCGTGTGAGATGAGATAGGGTGTAAGACCATCATATTCACCTCCATTTTTGGTAAACATAGATATGATAGGTAGTTTAAAATTTTCAATTAAGGATTTGAATAGGAGAAAAAGAATGGACACATCTGATTTGCGTTTCATAGGGTAAAGCCATATGTATCTTGAATAAAATCAACAAAAATAACATAGTACTTAAACCCAACAATTGAAGTTCGAACCGGTCCCCAAACATCAGAATAAATAAGCTGTAAAGGTTTGTTTGCGACAAAGGAGTCTTGGCCCTAATGGAAGTTTGTGGCTTTTATTCAATGAGCAAGAATTACAATGAAAAGATTTGTGTGACACCTGATTACAATTAAGTCCTAATTTATTAATTAAAGACAAGAAGACTTTGAACGAGAGATGTCCAAGTGTGCGGTGACACGCGAGTAAAGATCCGGTTGTTGTTGCATTTATTTGAGGAGATGGTGTGGATGGTCCATAGTAAAGATCATCGACATTCACTCCCCGCATGAGATAGATGCTCGCCCGTGTGTATGTTCTTAACCAAGAAATGATATGGAAAAAAATCAACATAACATAATTAGTTCAACATATTTTGGCAAGGGAAATAAGGTTACATTGTAAATGCGGAACAATTAACACATTATTTAATAAAAGAGAGCGTGAATTGTGTGAATGGTGGTTTGACCGGGGTGTGTGATGGGTAGGGTTTTACCATCACCTAAGACAATCTCATTTGGATGTCCGTATTCCGAAAGAACCGGTATGACTTGATGCACCGATAACCCATATCCAAGATGGGTTTGTGGTTGTTGATTGAGCGGAAGTGTAGTTGACCACAGGAACCGCTGATGGGCTTCCATGACCTGAGCCGTGGTCCGACAGCGCTCTATTATAAGAACGGGTGGTTCGACGACGCTCTATTATAAGAACGAATTGGTTGTCGTTAGGTTTGGATTATCGTAGCAATGACCATTCATAATCAACAAGTTTATCAAAAATTAGCGGAAAAGATATCGTGGTATCCCGAGTCTTTAAAGCAGCTACTAGATTGGCAAATTCCTCGCCTAGTTGATTCATGACATGGACAGCTAAATCTTCCTCATCCATGAGACTCTGAGCAATGGAGAGTTCATGAGAGATAGATTTCATGTCATGCAAGAATTTGGTAATGGAGCGAGATCCCTTGGGGTTTTTGGCTAGCCGGGACTTGAGTGAGATTATGTACAAGCGAGGTCCACTCGCATAACTCAAATTCAAGGAGTTCCATGCTTGATGACCCATCTCGGCGGAGGAGACGATGGGTTGGATATGATCGGAACAACCACCAAGTAAGTATGGCATTAATAATCATTTGATCTTGTCGAAACTATTGGACATATGCGGGATTGGGTTTTGTAACTTCACCAGCAACTATGGTTTTCGATGGTGGTTCGGCGAGGCTGACAATATGATTGTCAAGTTCAAGACCGATAAGGGTTGAGAACACTTGTTTTCGCCATGATGGAAAATTATTTGGGGTTCGCTTGATTTGAAAATTAGTTGATGCAATTAGGTGAACGATTGGGGTGGCCATGAATGGTGTCTGTGAGTAGAAAAAAAAAAGATGAGGATCGATGGGAAAGAAACTCGTATGAGTATTTGGCCTTGATCATCATATATCATCATCATACTCAGTAAATCCCATCAATATTAATAGCAAAGCTAAGGTAGGGGCTGAGGAGGGTAAGATGTAGACAGCCTTACCTATACCCGTAGGAATAGAGAGGCTGCTTAAAGTAAGACTCTAGCTCGACCGGATTACCATATATAGTAGAGTTAATGCAGAGAATGGAAATTGTATTGAAACAATATTTGTGATTCTTAAAAATTACATACGTGGCTATATAAAGCCAATTACAACAATAAGAAAGAGACTATTAGGCTCTGATTACCGTATATGATAGAGTTAATGCAGAGAATGAAAATTGTGTTAGAAACAATATTTTTGATTCTTAAAAATTACATAGTACAGAAGGATGCTATATAATTATATAAAGCCATTTACAACTATAGAAAGAGTAAACCATGGAGCTAAACTAGGTTAGTATATAGCTTACAATAATAAATATTAACCAACTTCAAATAGGCTGGAGATATTTGGACACCCTCTGCGCCTATTTCCACACTTTTTGTGCCCTAGACGCCTCGTATAGGCCTATACGAGGCGTCTAAGCACTGAATTCAAGGGGGTCTCAGAGGGTGTCAGGCACAAAGTTTAAGGAACTCTAGACGCCTCGTATAGGTCTGTACGAGGCGTCTAGTCTTGGGTTTTTTTTTTTGGCTGGAATGAGGGGTGTTTTGGTGGGTTTTGGTATGGTTTTTTGATAGTTTTTGAAGATGTGTTTTGTGGTTGGAAATTTTTTTGGTTTTAAAAAAAGTTTTGTTTTTTAAAAATCAACTATTTTAAAAATCGGCTCTTGAAATATATTATATCGCTTAAATATTATAATGTTTTTAACATTTTACTTTTTTAAATATTATTCTTCCGATTAAAATTTTATCTCGTTCAAATATTGTTTCCGTATTATATTCAGGGGATATATTGTTTCCGTAATATATTCAAAACATATTTTGTTTCCGTATTATCTCAATTTAACACAACAATCATTAAGTAACCGAATAACTGAAAACAAACATAAATATGACATATATAAGATAACTTTGTACATCCATAACAAAAATATATGAGATAAGTTTGTACATCCATAATAAAAATAAAAACAACAACAGGTCTATGCATCCAAATCCGAATCCGAATCTGGCTGCTGCGGTTGCTGCTGCTGATGTGGTGCTCGAGCTGGTGGAAGCGGTATCGGTGGTAATCCCTCTCTCTCTCGTCTATCCTGGGTTCTAGAATGACCTTTTAGCCCCTGAAATAAGCCTAGATTGGGGGCATACCAGGGGCAAAATGGTCTTTTTGGCAAACCTATACGACACGTATAGCTCTATACGCGTCGTATATTTTTAATTTTTTTAAAAAAATGATATTAACCTGTTTTAATTATAGAAAAATGATACAAATTATAAAAAAAAATGATATTAACCTGTTTTAATTATAGAAAAATGATACAAATTATAAAAAAAATTATAGAAATTGTAGAAAATTATAGGAATTAATAAAAAAAATACATTCAAATTACAAAAATCATTCTTCCGTATCACTATCGATGTAATTAAGACTGGGGTTTGATCTTGGCGGAGGATTCATTATCGATGTATACCATTCTAGACGTAGCAAGTACATATCTTCCCATTGTTCCGTATGGGGTGTTCGGTGGTTCAACCATAGCCCGTGTGCTGGTGGCATTGGATAATCCCCTTCCAGCTTAACATATATGAAGTGGTTCTCGTTTACATGTGTAAGCGTTATGAACAATGGTTGTTGATTAGCCGGAGGACTTAGTATCGGGAAGAAAGTGGAACTCGCACCCATGGTTGTCGTTAACAGGTGCACCCCGATACCGTACGTTTGTGCAATAAGAAGTCCTGCAAAGGGGAAGTCCATCCAGTGATCCCCCCCACAACCGGACACTGAATCCCAAATTAGGCCCTGACGATGCGTGTAAAAATAACCTTTACCCCATGCTTCAAATATTGGGAACCAGATCGATTTGTTCTGATCCATTTCTTGGACAAGGTGCCTTCGAATGAGCCCCCATGAACTCTGTTCCATACCTAAGCCCACAGCCACAGACCGAAACCCACAATGACCGTCCGACATCACATCTCGTATGCACGAGACGTACGGATGGAACACTAGCGGAATGTCATCCTGAAACTGTTCGATGATTCCCACGTACTCGTCCCCAATGATTAACGGAAAACCGTGAGCATCTCGTGTCTCTTTCTTCTTAGAACTCTTTGAACGGCTTAGGCTCGCTTTGGGTTTTTGGGACCTTATAACCGACTGTTGAGAGGCCTGTGACGGAACGTACGAGCTGTGGCGAGGTTTATCGTACTTACTTTGTCGGGAACCTTCAAAGCACGTGTTTGCATCACCGAATGAGCTTCTCCTCAATTCTTCATCTATACGAGAGGCCTCGTCCAACCTTTGTTGTACCTGCTTTGTTGTTGGTCGGCCACGAGTATTTTGTTTGACAACCGGTGGTTTCTTGGTAGATTTCTTTGGAGTCAACACCGCTTTAATCTTTGACATCAGGCTTTTTTGCTGAGCTGGGGGGTGCGACTCTAATTGTTGTCTAACAATATTTAGCTCTTCGACCACGTCCACTTCATCGTCTATCAATTTACAACTTTGGAAGTTAAGTTTCCGCCAGAAGACGTCCACGTCTTCGAGTTGAATCGGACGCTCTGCACGGTTAAAAACAACATTGTTTAAGTCACATGATTAACGGAAATATATCACACAAGTGTTGTACGTTTAACAATTATTACCTTCAAGAATGTACTTTTCTATCCTACAAGCACAGGGCAACCCACAGCTGTGCCACATTTGGCAACCACATGATGAATGAAAGCCGCTCCAAGACATCTACCTTCCTAATTGCCTCGCCCCTCAACAAGTCAAGGGCTGTATGGGATACTTTTCCAAGTAGGTGTTGAAACAACGGGTGTTTGTGGTGGGTCATTCTTTTTTCGATGCTATCTCGAAAAGTCTTCCTTATTTCACCGAACTTTGTCTCAACTATATCATGGACACAACCAACTACACGGTCCAGCGAGCTCCTATCTTCAACGTATCTCTTTAAGTTGGCGTGTTGGCTCTCAACTCTGTTTGTGGTACGATTACCAAAGTTGCGCCTCTTATCAGTCCACGCAAAGACGAACATCTCCTTATAGTCTTTTAGCCAGTTATCGTACACGTATTTGAAGACTCCTAAAACGTAAAAATAATTTAATGAAATTTGCATATGTGAGTCGTATGTTATTATAAAAACTTACTAGAACGTTTGCACTCCACAAGTCGTTGTCGCATGTTGCGCAAGTGGTACTCGTAGATGAGTATGGATGGAGACTCAATCAATGTCCCCCAGAATGACAAAAATTTCTTCCAGTCTTCGTCTGTGAAGGCACCCTTGCAGTGCTTCATAACATTCTGTTGTATGTGCCACCTGCAAAGAAGCCTGGAGGCGTTTGGAAATACTTTAGCACACGCGCCCATAAGGGCTAGGTCTCTATCGGTTAAAATCACACGTGGCTCCATGCATTCATCCAACATTGACTTGACCCTCTCAAGCACCCACACAAAGTTATCACCCCGTTCTTTACTAACAACGGCATGCGCGATAATAAACGATTTGTTGGTAGGCGTCATACCAACAATCTGGATAAAGGGCATATTGTATATGTTTGTCTTGTACGTCGCATCGATCAGCATGACGTGGGGGAATGCACGCCACATGCATCTCGAGTCCCGATGAAGAAAGAAGATCTCTGTTACGATCTCTGTTCCGGGTTCCTCCCGTGTCTCGTAAATAAAGTCGTTGTTTATCAGTTTGTTTTCTAGTGACTGCATGGGAGTCAATCCTTGTCTTTGTTCGGCTCTAATCTTCGCCACAACGTTTTGAACGTCTTTCAGAACATGAAACCTGTCGGGGTCCTGCTTCCTTATCGTTTGAAATATTTTGCGCGACTCCATGTTTTGAGCTGTCAGCTGCTCGATCAGTTTCATTTCGCTTGGAGTAAACCTTCGCACAAACGCGTGGGCCGACAGGTCCTCACAAAGTTCGTGGTTATGTTCAATTTTTCCGTCTTTAATCTCCCAGGTTTCATACGGGTGGTTTCGCACAGCCAGCAGGTAAAATGGGCAACCGGTTTTTTTGCTTCCGGCTTTTCTAAGTGTTGCTGTAGTCTGGTGCTCACCACCACGATCACATTCAAGCCATACCCTCCCGATTCTTCCACCGGTTTTCTTTGATCGACGGGTGACAATAACGAAACCATCCGCGTTTGCTATTTCTTGTATCCGATTCTTTAGTTCATCTAAAGAGTTGAAAACCTGTAACATCGACAATAATAATAAATAATTTTAATAAATAAATAATAATAATAATACTAATAATAATAATATTAATAATAATACTAATAATAATAAAAATAATTAAATAATACAAAAATAGTAATTAATACCTGCTTTTTTAAGTACGGACTGTCCTGGATGGGAGGTGTCTCACCACCATATCTACCATATCCACCATAACCACCGTCTCCTCCGTATCCACTGTATCCACCATCTCCTCTGTAACCACCGTCTCCTCCGTATCCACCGTCTCCTCCGTATCCACCGTCTCCTCCGTATCCACCGTCTCCTCCGTATTCACACCCGTATCTATAATCCGGATACCCTTGTTGCGTCGGATAACTTGGTTGACAAGCATGGTATGAGTCATCTACAGGGGCTGTTTCATCAACAGGGGGATGATTGTTCAAATCTAGAAACGGTTTGTTTTGTTCTCCTTGTATACTAGACACAACCTCCTCTTGCTCATTAGAATCGGGAACGCAAGACTCCTCCAAAATAAAGAACCGTATCATCATTAGTAAATAATAAACTAAAACAAAAACTAATTAAAACATTTAAGTACCTGTACTGTTACCGGATCGCTTTCGGGCACCCAGTTCTCGCTATAATACTGCCCGAAGACATAGTTGCCGTCCCAGTATGATGACATTTCAACACTTCGGGATGATAAGAACACAAATGCAAAGCAGAATGAAAGAAGAAGAAGAAGCAAAAAGATGAAGCAGATTTAAATGTTGAATGCTCGGGGGTGGACAAAGCATACACTGTATGTTGCACTTTTTCATAAGTCTTAGACGCCTCGTATAGCTCTAGACCCCTCGTATACCTTTAAGTCACTTGTCAAATGTATAGTAAATCAGTCACTGAAGACGCCTCGTATAGGCCTATACGAGGCGTCTTAATGCCTCGTATCCATCCCTCGTACAGACCTAGACTCCCCGTCTGATGTGACTGATTTGACATTGTGCTTTGGTGCAGAGCTGGTCGGAAAAGTAACCCTATACGCCTCGTATAGGTCTATACGAGGCGTCCTGAAGGGTGTCAAAATAGGCATTAAGGTGTGTAAATATGTACACCCATTTAAATGTGTGCTTGTGGATGATCCGTAACATATATTTGCTAAAACTACACCTATTTGATATATATTTTAATTCCATAACAGTCGAAATTTCAATATTCGAAAAAGATAACTAACTACCCTTCCAAATTAGTGTCTTCTATGAAATTTAATTTTGAATAAATGTTAACTTCATAAACGTATTAGTAAATTATATTTTTTCCTTTTGTGAAATTATATTTTAGGGGTATATTTTAACTTTATGAAAGGACCACTTAGTTTGTTTCATTTTCCTTTATTTGATTAATAACATCTATCTATTATACTAAATGAATTCTCTTAGGCCACAATGGCTATTCTTAGCCAATCATTTTGATGATGTGGACATCCTCTTAATCAAGAGAATTCACCAATGGGCGCCAAACTCTTTTCCTCTTTTCTCCTCAATTCCTTCATTCTTCTTTCACACACTCCTTTGATTTTAGTCAATCCAAACCCTAATTGTTCCTCTCTCTCCAATCAATCCAATCCCTAATTGTTTGCATGTATACGTTTCATCTTTCTCAAATTCATCTATCTCAAATTCATCTATCTCAAAGTCCAAACCTAAATGCGAAGAAAAAAATAAGCCAATGGATCTTCTGTTGATTTCTCAAACTCAAACCCTAATGGTGATTTCTGAAACTCAAATCCTAATGGCGATGCGAAGAAAAATCTAAGCCAATCGATTGGATCTTCTGTTGATTACTCTTTTTCTAATCTTCTATGAATCATGGTCCCTCAACCAAGGTGGGTATGTATTTCCGATTTGTGCTCTGTTTCAAGTTATTAGAGTCGAAACCCTAATGGTTTATTTACTTGATCACTGAAGGTTTGTTTTAACAAATATTTATTAGGGATCTTTTAATTAACAACTTTCTATTGTATCTAAGATAAAAGTTGTTACTGAAGTTTCTGATGAAAATTGTACGTTAGGTTATGATGGGGATGCCAATGGTGGGATGATTACTCGAGATACATAACCCCTGTTGTAGTTGATGATCAGGTAAAGTCGATAATTGTAACTAGATTGCTTGAATTTTAGGTCACATTATATCGTGTTGATGATTTGGGTTTTCATGTTTTTAATTGGAATCTCAAATTTGGCTTGAATTGTAAGATGAATATTGATGTTGAAATCAAATTAGTTGTTCTTATTCTTTGAGGTACAACTTTTTTTGCCAACGAAGCAACTTTTATTGCACAAGTGATTTTTGTTATTTTTATGTGTCAGCAGTTCATCTATGCAAGTGGTCAAAGTTTGTATCACAGCTTAAAGCTGAAATACAGATTCAAAACATGATTGTTTTTTTTTTCTGTTATATATGGAGGTTGGTTTCTGATTTGTTGTTAGCTTTAGATGATATTAATGAAAAAGATGTAGTTATCGGGGAATATAATATGCCTATAACAAGCTTCCCACCACTAGAGATAGAGAAAGATACAGTTGTCAAGAACAGTAATTCCAGTGGTTTGTGTTACTTTTAGCTTTTTGTAGTTTCTATTTTTGAATCTTTATGACATAATTAGATCATTGCTTGCTTTTTGTGTTGTTTTTACGCATGCCCTATTGTTTTTTATGTTCTTGAATATTAAAGTTTTTTCACCTTTTATGACTAGACTATGAGATGGATGATTTTGCATGTGCATAGAAAGTTCAAATCGGTTCTATTATGCTAATAAGATTAAAATTTCAGGGTAGGATATTGGTTTCATGTACTAGAAACATAAGATAAAAACCTTAAAATCTTGAAACTAAAATAGCATTATGTAATGGTGTATTAGGTATACATTAACAAGATGATCGGTTGAGTTTTATTGGTTGGAACACAAGATTTGTTTCATAAATTCTTTTACATTAAGCAAAAAAAAGAGGATTTTTGAAAGATGTATGATGTTAATGTCAAGAAGCCATTTGATAACCTTGGAAGGAAAAAGTTTTTTGTTCAGGTAAAAGTCCTGATTTATTGGTCTACTAGGATAGTATGACACTCTACTACTCTATATAATATATTATCTTATTAACCAATTATTTTTGGTCATAATCTTGGCTAGCCCTTTGGATCCTGAAAAATTCCCATTTGTTGTGTGGAGGAATAAGGTAGACGCTAATGGAGGCAATAGTCGAGTGGTAAGATGATCTTTGCTATTTGATTTTAATTAGAATTCATCAAACAATGATCTCTCATTTTGCTTTTAATGTGTAATACTAAGATGCAGTTAAGAGTCTACAAGGTTCAAGAAGAAAGTGGAGAGATGATTTGGTTTTAGGCGATAGTTGATAAGGTTATGGTGGGGGTGAGTGTCTTATTAATATTGACTGGTATGGCTTTTATATATTTCTTTAGTTTGTGTGGCTAATACCCGATTGTCAGAGCACACACTCGATTTTGGACTCAAAACCCGATATTCTTTTACATTGTAAGTTGTCAAGGACTTTATTTTTAAATAGTAAGCATTTATTTTTAAATTTTTAAGAACTCTTCAATATTATACTTCAATCTTTAGCTTTTTAGAGGTTACTGATAATGAATTTTACAACCAGCTTTTCACAGATAAGCACAAGAAAGCTTTGTTTGAAGCTCTAGAGAAGGTCAAAGCTGGTAATTAAACTACACAACATCTCTTTTAAACTTTAATTAATTCCCATTTTTTTTCTTCAAAAACAGTTCTTATATCTAACCATTGGTTGTTTGTCATTTGTAGAGTTGATGATTCTGGGGTTCATCTCACTGATATTGGCTTTTACTCAGTATTACATTGCGGAAATATGCATCCCAGTTGATGTTGCTGATACAATGTTGCCATGTGCTATAAAAGATAAAGCGGAGAAAAAAGAAAAAGGAGCCCGTCGATTGCTTCTATGGTACGAGCATGGTAGATTATTGGCTAGTGACTCAAAGTCTACCTGCAAGGAGGTGAATAATTAGTTAGTCATTCCATCTTAAGCAATGTGTATGAAGGGTGGCAATAGTGTCGGATTGGCGGGTTGAATTGAATATGACCCATATATTTATGCGTCTCAAATATATCAACACTAACCCAGACAGTACACTATTACACTAAGAATCATGCAAACCGAACATGACCTGTCTACTCATTTATTTATATGGGTCAAACGGGCTAACCTGTTTTACATGGGTTGGTGGTTGTAAGTCGGTCTCAATCCGTTAATCGGGTCATACTTGGGCTGTAATAAATGGGTTAAATGGATCGTATTGGTGTTGGTGGGTTAATCGGGTCATATTTGCTAAGGTTAGTTATCCTTCATTAATATAGTTTTTTGGTTAGTTATATTTTACTCTGGAATGGGTCACATCAATCTTTGGGGTACCAACTGAATTAATAAGAAAGTTTTGGTCTTTCTTATCACACTATGATTTAGTAGTCTAAAAACTTCATTAGTAACACCAAGTGTACTTTTCAGGCTCATGGGTACAAGACAGTATTAATGATCGGTAGTTGTTTTGTACCAATTCGACTGAGTGAATTCAAATGTATTAAAGAATATACTCCAAATGAAAACGAATGGACTTTACCAAATTGATGTCGGGTGTCCATGAAAAATACCGATACTAAACTGAACCGTACCTATTGAATTTTGCCACCTATTTTTTGTATTTTTCGGGATTGGTACTTCCGATTCGGCAAGAAACGGTATTTTACCCAAATTTTTTTACCTTTGAATACCGTACTTCGATGCCGGTACCGCTACCAAATTTTCTGCAAATTAAAGCCAAAAACCTGCAGATTTTTTCAGAAAAAAATCCAAAAAAAATAGCATACTTTTTCAGCAAAAAAAACGTTAAACAAGTGTAGGTTTTTGCAGCACCCGGTTCGGTAAAAAAAACCACAATTTTACCAGCAAAAAAACCTCACAAAATGCAGGTTTTTTCTGCGAAAAACCACAAAAAAAGCAGTTTCTTTCAGCGAAAAAGCCAACCAGCAGCAGCGTCGCTGCCGGTTTTTTCGACGAACGTTTTCGACAGACGAAAATGTGTCGCTGCAGGTTTTTTGAACTGATGAAACGTTGTTTTTTCAGCGATCTGCAGCTGCAGGTTTTTTGGACTGACGAACCGATTCAGCTGGGAACAGTTTGGGTTTTAGTCAAAGCAACTTAACTAACATTCATACCTTTGATTATGCAGAGTGTTAGTTGTTACAACTTTTATCATCCTTGGATTTAGCAATCACCAATCACCTGGTATATCTCAGTGCTTTTTTTTTTTAATTTGGGTTTAATTTTAACTGGGTTGATTTGCAACGCAATGAGATTGAAATTGAATATCTCATCAAGGTAAATTTATGGTTGTTTTTAATACTCTGGCTTTTAGCTTATGAATTCTATGCTGCTGATATTGGTTACGAGTGGAGAATGAATATTGATGGGAAGTTGTCTTTTAAACATGAGTTATTTGGAAGCTTTGTAATCAATAGTTTTTTTTTCTAGAACACCTAGGACTAGACCTATATTGCTATTGTATGACTAATATGCTTACTTATTAATAGACTTGATTAAAACTAGAACGTGTCATTTGAGTCAAAAGTAACCCAAAATGTATTCAAATAAGAAAACAAATATTTTCGTCTTACGTCGGTTGACTCAATGATTTCAGGTTACTACTTGGCGCCACAAATCGATTCAGCCGAGCACCATCGCCGCTACAAACTCTCAGACCGCTGATCATTTGCACGGACTTGACAGTTGGTCTTAGGGATTGGGATAACCGAAACGCCTAAAGATGACTTTTGTAGTGGATTGGGATAACCTGGGAATAACAAATTAGTTTTCATGGACGGTTAATCTTATTAGTTTGACCTTGAAGACTTACTTCTGCCTCTACTGAAGTTCTGGGAAAGGGCGGTTATGGTACAACTTATAAAGTTGTTTCAGGCGAAGGAACAATGGTGGTCATAAAAAAAGGCTGAGAGAAGTTGTCGTTGGAAAAAGAGGATTCGACCAGCAAATGGAAAAAGAGAAAGCCATAATTAGGGGACATGGACATGTTTCAGTAAGTATAAATGAATCTTGAAACGTTCCTTTTTTGTAGTATTGCTGAAAAATCTGTAATTAAGAAGTACCAGTGACAAATATCAGTTCTTAAACAAGAGCTTGATCAGCTTAAAGGGGGATATAGGGATGCTTATTGGTGAGATAGTGACTTTAAAACAAAAGGTAATATTTCAATTTTTGGATAATGTTTCTGGTAGCTACCTATGTATACAATTGTTTTCATTTAAGGCCACATATATATTGAAGTAAATTATAGGCCGTCTAAGTATGTCTCCAGTTTTTATATAAACTTAAAAGGTGGCACAGACATGTAGTCAGGGTAACGGGTCAACATGAGTTTGGGTTCAAAATTAAAATTGAGTTAAAATACTACTGGATTAAAGCGTCAACTTTACTCCTAAAATTACTCATAATAATATCCTATAATTTTTTAGAATACTTATTAAAATATCCGACTTCACTTACTTAGCTATTTATCATTCTTTCTTGAGTAAATTACAAGAATCGTCCTTTATGTATGTCACTTATTGTAAACTGTGTCCTTTATCTTCAATAATTAAAGAAAACGTACTCGATGTTTGTAAACCCTTGCAAGTTATGTCCTTTAGCCCTAACTCAATTAATTTTTTGTGGTTAAATCTGACCAAATGGACATCACATGAGGGTATTTTGGTCATTTTACTCTCATGTGAGGTCCATTTGGTCAGATTTAACCACAAAAATACCCTCATATGGGGTCTATTTGGTCAGATTTAACCACAAAAATTAACTGAGTCAGGGCTAAAGGACATAACTTGCAAAGGTTTGCAAACATCGAGTACGTTTTCGGTAATTATTGAAGACAAAGGGCACAGTTTGCAATAAGTGACATACATAAATGATGATTTTTGTAATTTACTCTTCTTTCTTTAAACAAAATACAACTGATTCTACCATGAAATATACTCCTAAAATTATTCAGGTGTATGGGCTAACATAAATAAGGCATTGGGATGTCTTAATGCTCAAAATGTCCGGTTTGTAATCTTATTCGAGGATCGATATGCTCTGGATCTTTTATACACTTTTGGATCGATACTTAAATAGGAAAAGTTAATTTCAAATGCCTTTTTCCTTCCTTATTTCGGTTGGAAAGGAAAAAACTATGTGTGGTTAGTGATATATTACGGAGGGAAGGAAATGTTCTATCCTTCTCTTGGAACTGGAGTGTAGCGCCCTCTACAATCTTCAGCCGGTAAGCGTTTTACCATTACGTTTTGTTAGATATATAATTCCTTTTTTATAATTACATCAGTTAACTTTTGAATGGTTGAAAATTAAAAGGTTTGATGTAGTTGTACAAATAACGAATGGTTGATCTAAGAGCTCAGTTTATGATTTATGATTCTGGAACCAAACAAAGACAGGTACGCAGCGTGTCTCTTAACAACTTGCAAGTCTAATTTAGGTTTAATTAAATTAAATTTTAGCTTTAGGTTGACTAATGGTTTTGCATCACCTATGAATTATTAAACTTTTATTGTATCATTTTAAATATTAAGTTTACTTTACCCATTTTTAATGGTTGTCAGGGTACGTGAGTCTCATGTAATGATACTAGAAAATTTGTCCTGTTGCCCAAGATGATGGCCTGGGTCAAGCTTCAAGGTACACACAAAGTGACGACAGCACAAACTTGAGACACAATGAGAGTAGAGTAGTGCATCAGGTATATTTAATGACCAAAGGACCCATTTAGACAATAATTTTTTATGAGTTTGTGAAGCATGAAATCAGCATTTGGTAATTTTGCTTGAAAAAGAAAATGCATATGGGATAATATTTGATAAATCTTAATGAGATCAACTACTTTATTTCTTGATACATCTTGCTATTTTTATTATAATAAGCAGTCTATAAGTTTACCTACGAATAAACTTTGGACAATTTGTGTGTTTGTTAATGTGGGAGTTTATGTTGGGGAGGAATCAAACAAGACAGTTTAATGTATCTTGAAATAAATTAAGCCTTCTGAAATGTTAGACCTCGAACTTACTAGGCATCTACATTTTATAGTTTGAGATCACTGGTGGGAAACAAGCATAAGATTTCTATTAAAATTAGTGGTACTGCGAATGTTCCACCAACTGATTAAGGAATGAACCCCCAACCCTTTAAAATTAGATTTGTCTTTGCATTTTTATGTTCCTCAAACGACAAGTATTCATGATGCTATTGTTATAAAAAAAATTATATTACCATGTTTTCATTTACTAAAAACATTTTTATTACAAGTTTTGTCATCTTTAAAATGAAGTTCGAGTACGAAGACTTCGAGAAGTTGCACCTGTCCCTGTCCGACCATTTGGTGTGTAGTCTAGGGGATGAAACTAAAGCGAGGTTTTGGGTTAATCAGTTTAAATGTATTTTTTTTTAAATAAAAAACATATCATTTCTCAACATTTTTATTACAAGTTTTGTCATCTTTAAAATGAAGTTCGAGTACGAAGACTTCGAGAAGTTACATTTATCACTTCTTAACCGGTCCACAACTCATTGTGCATCAACGTTTGTCAATCTATAGCCAAACTCTATTATTTTGACTTCAGAGTCGGAATCAAATTTCACACAAATGAGTTCAAATACGACACACTTTAACTTTTCTAGATTAAAATACATGAGTTATGATATCTTATGAAATTTTACCCGTTTCAAAAGAAGTACTTATAGATTAATTGTCAATATTTTTCGCTAACATATTTATGTTTATTTAGTAGCAAAAGCAATAACAATATACAATGAGGATATCATTTCTTTACACTTTTTTATTTTTTAAGTTTTTTTAATTTCCATGTTTACGTTTTTAAAGTTTAGCATACATTTTTTGCTTAATTGTAACGTCAATTACTATGTAATTTCATTAAGGCATTATAATTAATATAATTAATATATTTTATAAAAGAATAAGAGATGGGTCTATTAAAAGTTGGCCTATCAATTAATAGAATATACATGTGAATATTAGAAAAATATGCACATCTTATTTGTGATGTGAACATATCTTTCACTGGGAGCTTCGTTACCTTGTGATGTTATATAACGTTTGTCTTTTAATTTGCAAATCTATAGTGATGGTTGTAGCAAAAAAATTTAGATGGCTCTGAGAAAGAGTAAGTGGTTGTTTGTTTACCTCTTAATGAGGCTCTTAATGGTTTAGACCTATTACTGGTTCAGCACTTAATGGTTCAGACTGTTTGTTTCATGAGCAGATCTCTGAATGGTTCAGACATTTGCCTCTGAACGGTTAAGATTTATAAAGAGTCTGAATGGTTAAGACCTCTAATCTGAATTGGTCAGACATTTCCCTCTTAATGGTTCAGACCTCTTACTGGTAAGTAAAATGAAAGTGTGTTGCTATCTTTATGAAGAAAACGATTATGCATTGTTTTGTAGAAGTTTTTAAAGTAAGTTTCGGTCTCAAATTATAGTATAGATACCGAAACAAATCTTTCATTAAAAGATTTATGAAAACACCGTTAAATAATATATATTTTTTGAGGCCACCCGTGTAGTGTCTTAAGCTAGTATCAAAATACAATATTGATCATATATCGGTTTTTGCTGCCAAACGTCAAATCCCGTGCTTGACATTTAAACCCTAAGATCTCTAAACAATCGGAAATGGCTGTTTCATTTGAGATTTTCCCATACACTGTAACTAGTTGCATCTTATGGGAACATAAAATTTTTAAATATGATTTTATTAGTAGCTTTATTTGAACGCCAAAGAATTTCATGTGTAACCCATACTGCTTGGGCATAAGTCTAAGGTCGACTCCTAGACCACCATGCAACGGTGCCCCTATGCAACTGTGCCCCTGATGATGCGCAAGAACCGGATAGAATCCGTAAATCATTTTGTTAGATTCCTGGGATTAAAGCCTCAATTCGTCATTTCATCCAGATGTCCATCGAAATGGCCCAAGCAGGAATCGAACCTAGGTCTCCAAATTAAATCGTAATTATGGTTACTTGTTACAAAATTGCATTTTCTAAAACAGATTAAGACATAATCGGGAAAGTTAATTTGTATACCATTTAGTCTACTTACTAACTAGCAATTGACTTTGTATGGGCCTTCTTTTAGGTGTTAGCATAACCATGGGTGTACTTTTTCTTGTTGCAATTGGCTATGTATTGTACAAAGTGATCAAGAAAACAAAAGAAAGGAGGCAAAGAAAGAGATTTTTAAACGCAATGGTGGTTTACTTCTAAAACAACAAGAAGAAGCTGACCCGTCTTTAGTTGATAAAACCATACATTTCACATCACGAGAGTTGGAGAAGGCTACTGACAACTTCAATGAAAATAGGATTCTTGGTCGAGGAGGTCACGATACAGTCTTTAAAGGGATGTTAGTGGATGGAAGGATTGTGGCTGTTAAGAAATCAAAGATAGTTGATGAAAGCCAATTACAGTAGTTCATTAATGAAGTGGTAATTCTTTCCCAAATCAATCATAGGAACGTGGTCAAACTATTAGGATGTTGCCTAGAGACAGACGTCCCTCTACTAGTTTCTGAGTTCATTTCAAATGGCACTTTGTATGATCGGCTTCACAATGAAACTGATGGCGACTTCTCAATTTCTTTGGACATGAGATTACAAATAGCTACAGAGGTTGCAGGAGCACTTGCTTACTTGCATTCAGCAACTTCTATTATAATATATCATAGAGACATCAAATCCACCAATATACTTTTGGATGACAAATACAGGGCCAAAATTTTTGACTTTTGAACTTCAAGGTTCGTCTCAATAGATCAAACTCATTTGACTAACTTAGTAAAAGGTACCTTTGGCTACCTTGATCCTGAGTATTTTCAATCTAGCCAATTCACTGAAAAGAGTGATGTTTATAGTTTTGGAGTTGTTTTAGTTGAGCTTTTAATAGGAGAAAGGCCAATTTCGCTAACTAGATTTGGTGAAAACAAAAGTTTAGCTACACACTTTATGTTAGCTATGGAAGAAGAGCGTGTTATGTCAATTTTCAACGCAACGGTTATTAAAGAGGGTACTAGGGATGAGCTTTTAATCGTTGCTAACCTAGCAATGCGATGCTTAAATATGAATGGAAAGTATAGGCCAACAATGAAAGAAGTCGCTATAGAGTTAGAGACCATACGAAGGTCACATATTCCCTCTGCCATTCAAACGAATATCACTCCCATGGTTTACGGGGAGGAACTATCGATACTAGCTTACGGTGAATCATCATCAACATTCTTAAGCTTTGATGATAGCATTAGTCGATGTTGCAAAAAGTTCTATAGTTGTTTATTATTTAATAAACTTATTAATATATTTGCAAGACATGTAATACAATTAAGTTTATTTTATTTTAAACAAGTTAAGTTTGCATAAGAAAGGTACTCACATTTTTCTACAAGAACTCACTTTCATTTCCTTTTGACTAGAAGCCGTACGATGTAGCTGGGAACACAGACACTTCCAAGTCGTTGTTTAATCGATTTCATTAACCAATCTGTTAGTTGCTTCGGTTTATCGGGCTAGATTGTCAGTTTTCAGTTCAGTTAAGTTAGTTAATAACTAAAACCAAACTTTGGCTAAAATTTTTGTTTGAAAGTGCATGAAATAGAGGTATAAATACATGAAACGAATGTATAAAACTAAAATATATGAATATATGAATGGTTCGGTTTTATTAGACTATGGGCCCACGGGCTCGGTTAGGTTTCTAGGATTACTCGTAATCCCTATATATTGTAACATACTCATTCAATAATAATCGTTCAGTCTTTAATAATCTTACATGGTATCAGAGCCAGCCTAGGCTCTATACCGTTTTCGCCGCGCCACACACAAATATACAAACCCTAGCCTTCACCACTTGAGAAAAACCCTAGACAGGGCGGCGTGCCGCCATTGCCGCCCTGTCCGGTCTTTGTTCGTTTTCCATTTCTATTTTTTTTCCAATTTTGTGTTCAAATAAAGCTTCGTCTTCGGTTCTAGATTCACCGGTCTTCTTACGGTCTCTTACTACACAGATGATGCTA
>JARYGA010015100.1:0-34748 GCA_030545235.1 Helianthus tuberosus
GGGTCAGCCGGCTCTCCAGATTCAGCCGGTTCAGGAGGGTCCACGACGGAGACGGCGGCCGCCTCTGGATACGCTGCAGGGTTGTCCGTATCTAGAGTTTCCCGCGGGCACCGATGCCGCCCGCCATTGCCAGAAGCTTCGGAGGATGTACATTGGATCGCATGCTTCGATCGACTGGGATGCGATGGACCAGCTTGCTGAGACGGATAGAGTGCGTCGGTTTGTACCTCTCGATTCGCCGTGGCATCGACTTTTCGATTTGGCCACACGCCGACCTACAGGGAGCTGCTGGTCGAGTTCCTTTCGTCATTCACATTTCACCCTCCTGGGGTCCCAGTGCCGCTGCCGTACCCAGGTGCTCCCCCTCCGCCTGAGATTTCTTTCAGGCTCGCTGGCGTTTTGCGTACGATGACGCTAGCAGACTTTGCGGTGCGTTCTGGTTTATACATGCAGGGGGAGATCGAGACTGAGGTTTACACAGCGGGGCTAGTGGTGGTTGAAAAACCCATTCTTCTAGGGTTTTGGCAGGTGATTGCGGGGCCAGATCATTGGGAGCACGATAAGTCGAAGGGGAGGGTGTCGTTTGTTGCGGACCCACTGTACAGGTACGTACGTTTATTACGGCAATTATTGTGATTATGTGCATTGTTTATTTATCTCTATTTCTGTATTTCGCTAACACTAACACTATCTGCAGGTATCTGCACCATTTGCTCGCTACTTCTATCTCAGCGCGCGGGTACAGCCGTGAGTGGTGTACGACCACATATCTTTTTTTCCTTTACTGTTTGTTGTATAGGAGGCCGTGCGCGCTAGCACACGGTCTAGCCCAGTACTACGCCTCCGCCCATCACCGGCAGGAGCGCGGATTTTTGTATGGCGGGGCGTATGTGACCGTCATTGCCCGTTCATTTGGCCTCGTGCTGCACGAGGACCCACATCTACAGACGCCGCCAGTCATGCCGACGCGGATGGGCATGCAGTCGCTGTGGGGGATGAAGGTAATCAAGAGGTTTCCAGTTGGCCCGCGGTTTAAAAACCGCGAGACCGGGGGCATATGGACAGAGGAGGCACTACCAGAGCATTTCGAGCCCGTTTATCCTCCTGTAGATCCTGCTGATATAGTGCCTGTGGAGGAGCCTCCGGAGGATGTAGACGGTGCAGCGGTGCCACAGCCACCGCCACCTGCCGGGGCGCCTCAGTTTCCACGTCACGCTATTCCAGGTCATGCCCCAGGACCTGCGCCGCTACATCCGGAGGTACGAGCAGAGCTTGACAGGCTCAGCGATTTGATAGGTTGGGTGGTTCGGGAGCTGCAGGATAGACGCGAGAGAGAGGGGTTACCCGCGATACCGCTCCCACCACCTCGAGCACCACATCAGCAGCAGCAGCCGCAGCAGCCAGATTCGGATTCGGATTCGGATGCATAGACCTGTTGTTGTTTTTATTTTTATTATGGATGTACAAACTTATCTTATATATTTTTGTTATGGATGTACAAAGTTATCTTATCTATGTCATATTTATGTTTGTTTTCAATTATTCGGTTACTTAATGATTGTTGTCTTAAATTGAGATAATACGGAAACAAAATATGTTTTGAATATTTGAACGAGATAAAATTTTAATCGGAAGAATAATATTTAAAAAAGTAAAATGTAAAAAACATTATAATATTTAATCGATATAATATATTTAAAGAGCCGATTTTTAAAATAGTTCATTTTTAAAAAACTAAAACTTTTTTATAGTGTAAAAAACAAAAAAAAAACATAACTTTTTTTAAAAACAAAAAAAATTTCAACAAAAAACACATCTTCAAAAACTATCCAAAAACCATACCAAAACCCACCAAAACACCCCTCATTTCAGCCAAAAAAAATTCCCAAGTCTAGACGCCTCGTATAGCTCTGTACGAGGCGTCTAGAATCCTTAAAATTTGTGCCTGACACTCTCTCAGACCCCCTTGAATTCAGTGCGTAGACGCCTCGTATAGACCTATACGAGGCGTCTAGGGCACCAAAGGTGTGAAAATAGGCGCGATGGGTGTCCAAACATCTCCAGCCAACTATAAATGTCAAGAATGAGAATACGTGAGAGAGTAGATGATCATACCCTAGGTTTAGTTCCCTCTATTTATAGTGTTTGGTGGTTTAGGGTTTCCCTTTTTTTTTTTGGAAGTTATAGTTACGTTGGGATCATATCCGAAAATAGGAGATGATGCAGATTTTCCCAACTTTTTGGAGATTCGGTTGACAATGATCATCCTTACCAATGGAATTTTCCGAAATAATATATTTATTATTATTGTATTAGGTTTGATCTGGATTCCAGATCAAAGTTCTGGATCATACCTCATCAGTGGACATGAAAGAGATATTTGTAACTTATATCAGTTTCATTACTAGTCTTATCTTAGTTGTAGTACAGGAACAATACAAGGCATGATACTTAACATTAGAGGTGTAAAAAATCGATTTGACAAACAAAACCAATTTGGCCCAAACGAGTTTGAGCCCGACCCCAATCTGTTGATTTGGTATCGGTTCGAGATTTGCGGAGAAAAAGCCTGTTTTAAACCTGGACTTATTCAGTTTTGTGAAAAATAACCAGTTTATTAATAGATTTGGGCCCCGAACTGGTTTAGAACCCGGACCTAATCGATTCGTATATAGTGAGGTTTTTTTTAGTCAAAACATGATTCGTAACCCGGACTAGTTTTTCTCAAACTGATTTGGGCGTTCAATAAAAAAACGATTCAGCTTGGACCGCAAATCGGTTTGGGTTTGAAACCAGGTTTTGTAAACATCTACTTAATATCAATGTTGTAGTTAAAGTTTAACTTTTTTATAACCCTTCAAATTAGGATGTATGTCACACCCTGAAAATCGCAGTAGAATGCGCGAATGGTGGTGACGGAGGTTGTTGGCAATCAATAACAATAGAGCAAACATAAATAATTGTGCATTGGAGATAAAAAGTTTAAAAAGAGTTATACATTCATCTCAACAAAAAAGTTAAAAACGTTAAGGGTTCCAATAACTATTGTTGTCCCACATTAATGTCCACATGTATTAATTTGCTAAAGCCCATTTTCAATTTCAGAAACCATTAAGCACATGAAAAACACGCTTAAAAGTATCAACACAAGGCTGGTGAGTTTATATATGTAATTTACATATAATAACCAAAATATTTTTCCAATTTTGAAAGACATGGCAACCCTAGACCAACATGTAACATCGTAAACTATCTAGGAATATGAAAAATGTAACATCGTAAACTATCTAGGAATATGAAAAATGTTCGCAACCAAGAGCCCATAATTAAAATGAAACCTGTTTCCTTTATAAAATACTTTCAACATATATTCCTCGTCCAAAACCGGAGCAACCAGTTACGAGCTGGGGTTTGTCAAAACCCGATAGATCTATCAATATATCATGTGCCCAACCCTCCAAGAGGCTAATGATTACGGTGACTGGGAAATGTTCCATGGATAAGCCCTAAAAGAGGTAAATAAAAGCCCTTACTCAAAATCAACATAGGCTACATTTATTTGTCATCTATTAATCATGTCAACTCAAAATAATATGTGTTTCTCCCCTGTAAATATAAAAACATAATTTAAAAAAGGGGTCATGAAAACTCACCTTAGAGTGTGTTTAGAAGTTAGCAACAAAAGCCTAACAAATAGATATTCCACCTAATAGTGCCCTATATACGAGGGACACTTCAAAACCAACTTCTAGTCTACAACATTGGTGACTACAACATGTGGTTTTCTACAATTTTTTTCATTTTTAATCACCTTATATATGGAATTATATTATCGTGTTATGAATTTACATTGAGATAGATTGTAAACGGGTAACAAGTTACGTCGCTACCCCTTTTTGAATAGCAAAACTAAGTCTTTTATAAAAATACAATTTTGTGAATGTCTTATCCTATGACTTTCATAACAATCACTCATTCCACATAGGATTATACACATAAATCCATCACTATAATGTCACACACCAACCGATGGCGGAAACATTGGGGCGGGACGAAAACGAGATTGCAAGAGACTTCATAACACTATTTGTGATAAGTATTTAAATAACGATATTTCATTTCATTGCTAAATCAAAATGCATTGTTTGGAACAAATACAACAAAGGAACATGAAGCAAAATACAACAATACAAAAATTAAGATGAGTTTCTAGTTCATCCTACTAAGTTCCCTTCATCATCATCATTAATTTCCTGCAATACGTATTAAAGTACATGTCAACACATAAAGTAGGACTGTCCAAACTGCTCGACGATCGCTCGAAAAATGCTCGTTCGATTCCCGCTCAGTTTGTAAATGAGCCGCTCGGATCGGTTCGATTCAAATTCAATCCAAGCATGAGCAAAGGTCCGCTCGCTCGTCGATCGCTCGGTTTCGCTCGAATTATTTTTATTAATAATTAATATATATTATAGATTTTAAAGATTAAAAGCCCAAAAAATATACTAGCCCAAAAAAATTAAAAGCCCAAAATATATACTAGCCCAACTTAATAGTTAATATCAAAATTTAACCCTAAATCCCTAATTCCTAAAACAATACTCATAAACTGATTGTTCGAACTTCGAAGATCTGCATTTCGATTGAAAGAAAATCTGAACTCTCTTTTAAATGATATGGTGGAATTTCTTGTTTGTGGAAGTGATTGGTTAAAGGCCAGCTCAAAAATAACCTTAAAAACATTGAAAGTAAGCTTTTATTACATTTATAATCTACTTATACTTTTGTAGTTTATGCATTAACATTTGTATTTTGTTTTTTTAATGTGTAGCAAGCTGCAAGAGATGAAGAAAAATTGGAAATTGATGTGTTGACTCTAGACGGGTCTGATAATAAATGAAAGGTATTTTTATAATTAACAAACCATAAAAGTTGTTATGTAATATGTAGAACTTAATGGTTTTGTTTAATGCTTGCGTTTATAGGTTATATGTTGATTTGAAGTGGAATTTTGTGGATGGAGATGATCAAGCTTAAAGAAGAAGTTTATGGCTTTTGAACTAAATGACAATTTGTATTTCGAACTTTATTTTGTGCTTCTTGACAATTTGTATTTCGAACATTTTTAGAATCATGATTTTAGTTATGTATTGCTTTTGTTAGTAAAGTGTTGGACATGTTTTAATTAAGTTATGATTTGTTTTTGTTGAACGCAGCCTTATAATTCAATCGAGCTAAACCGAGCGAAAACGATCCACTCGATTTTTTTTAGGATTTGATAAAAACCGAGCGAAAACGATCCGATCGATTCAAATTCAATCCGAGCATGAGCATCACTTTTGTGCTCGGTTTTGCAAATTCGATCCGATTGGAACAGATCGGTTGTAATTCAATCCGAGCATGAGCAGATGTAAGGACCTGCAAAATTGTCCATAAACGACCCGTAAGCGAAAACCCGGACCCCTGAAACCCTAATGTGCATGAAAAACCAAGAAAACAAGATTTCTGGATTTCAGGCGGGCCGCGTAAAACGTAAGCCTAGGCTTACGCGGGCCGCGTCAACTTAAAGTTGACCGGATAAACGTTCCGGGCCACGTGTCGCACACGTGGCAACCCTACTCATGACACACCAGCCCTACACGTAGGATAGGGGTCCTCGCGGGCCGTGTAAAAGCCACGTTAAGGCTTACGCGGGCCGCGTAAAACTTAAAATGTGGCTTTAAGTAGCCTGTGCATGGGACTTGCTTCAGTACTCGAAAATTTCATCTCAAAACGTCCATATTCTGCTGAAAACAAGTATTAAGGGGTCACGACGCTGCTACGATACAGGGTATTAACTCGATCACTGCTACGATACAATGTCCGATCGATTGAAACCGATCCGATGGATGTTTAAGTGCTACCCGTATTTGGGCCATACATTGTCATTCGTCGTGAGGGTTTTGATTTCGTGAGCATATCGTAAATGTTGTATTAAGTTACTGACCTAGTTTCGTGTGCATTGTCATTTAAACTAGGTTACAAGGCTAAATCAGTAGGCTAAACTCTGCCCAATTAAACTTGCAATGTGAGTCATTCTCTTTTATCAACTGTTTTACTAAATCTCAAATCATTTTCAAAAGTTATCATTACAGGGATTAAGTCATGGTTATCTTAAATCACTGGCAAGTGGAGTATTGTGCACATTACTAATTTCTCACGGTTAGGTTCATCAACCTAACAGTGATAATCATCACTACTTGGGTGAAAGAACCCAATAGTGGTATGACCATCGTCACCAGGGTGTGACACGGCGCCAGATAAAAATAAGATAGTAGCCATTGTAATCGCTCTTATGCTGTAATTTATAACTAATGTGTCGTTTTATTTAACCTGAATGACTCGCCAGTATTTCGCCGCTGATAAAATATTTTTAAACATGTTTCAGGCGACTTACTGTGAATCAAGGAAAAGTGCTACGGAGCACTAACAAGCTTGAAGTGGTGGCTCGGTTAAATAAATAAACATGTTTTATAAAACAAGGGATTTCCTCGTGAACTTCCCTTTACTGTAAATTGCGGGGTTTATCCCAAGTTATGAAATAAAAGAATTGGACGTTTTCAAGTTTTAAAAAGATCCCGTTAAACTTCCGCTGTCAACTCAAATATTAAATACCATGGGTTTCGGTCCCGCGGCTCCTGGACCGGGTAATTACTTAGTCAAGATTAATCATCATTTTCAAGTTCATTACATCTAGCATGCATAACAACACCTAGATTCATTTCATAAAAATCAATAACACTCGTTTCATGATCAAGATTCTAGTATTCTTAATCTCCCTACAAAACCCATTTAACATATAAGTGGGTGATTCTCAATTTCATATGCATGAATATCAATACATCAAATTATTGATTAGGGTTCATTCCTAACCATGAATTTATCATAGCTTCATTCAAATATCTAACATTCAAGTTCCAGATTTTGACTTCACATGTTCACCAAGAAATCAAAACATAACCAAAAGACGAAATTTGACATACCTTATGATCCCCTCACTTAGGTGATCACTAGTTTGAGCTTGGTTTTCAATTTGATCTCGATTTGCCTTCTTGATTTGGCCAATTTATGCAAGTTAGGGTTTTGGCTCCTTGGAGCCCCTCTCCTGGTCGCTCACGAACACAGTGGGTGTGTGTGTATTTTGTTTTTGTTTTTAATAATTAATCTTTTAGGTTATCCCACCTTTGGCCCCTCAAGTTTTGTTAATTAGTAAGTAGGCTACTACCTACTTATTTTCAATAATATTTTGTCTTGTTAACTAGGTTAAATTTTTCCTAGTTTAACTTAATGAGTTCGGGGTAGTCATAACCCGTTTCATTTTAAGTCCCGTTAACTCGGGCCTCTTACGAACTTTATTTCTTCCAAAAGCTTTTATTCTCTTTTATTAATATTAGGCTTATTTATTTAAATCCTAACATTTACCGGGTTGATTTTTACCACTCATGGTATTTTACCCGTCTTTTAGTATTAACGGGGTTTGATTACCAAACCCGTTTTCGGGGTGTTACAACAGATCATAAGAGTTTAAGATACATATTTGGGCAAAATGAATTAAACATGAGGCAAAGAAGATGGATGGAAATTTTAAGTGACTACGACTGTTATATTCAATATCACGAAGGGAAAGCAAACGTAGTAGCAGATGCCCTAAGTCGTAAGTATCATGAGAAACAACGACGAGTTCGTGCTCTCAGATTAAGTTTACAATTAGATTTAATGGAACAACTGAAACACATTCAAGAAACAGCAATCAAGGATGAGGCTAAAGGAATGAAGGGAAGAATAAAAGAATTAGAACAAGGAAATGATGGAATTTGGAGATTCCACAAGAAAAGAATTTGGGTACCTAAGCAAGGAAACTTAAGAAATAAGATTTTAGAGGAAGCCCATAAATCTAGGTATACCATGCATCCTAGTAATAATAAGATGTACCAAGATTTAAGAAATAACTTCTGGTGGATAGGAATGAAAAAGGATATAGCTAGATATGTATCTAAGTGCTTAACTTGCTCACAAGTTAAAGCAGAACACCAGAAACCTTCAGGGTTACTCCAACAATTAGAAATGTATGTCTGGAAATGGGAGCTCATAACAATGGACGTTGTTACTAAGTTACCCAAAACCAGAAGAGGTAACGATGCGATTTGGGTAATTGTGGATCGATTAACCAAATCAGCTCATTTCTTACCCATGAAAGAAATCTTTAGCATGGAAAGGTTAGCAAAGTTGTACGTAGACGAAATAGTATCACTACATGGAGTCCCACTCTCCATTGTATCGGATAGGGATAGTCGTTTCACTTCACATTTCTGGACCAGTTTCCAGGAAGCAATGGGAACGCGATTAAATTTAAGTACAGTCTACCATCCCCAAATGGACGGACAGAGTGAAAGGACGATCCAAACCTTGGAAGACATGCTGAGGGCATGTGTTATAGATTTTGGAGGAAACTGAGACAACCATTAAAGCATCAAATCCGCTCTTCTCTTTTAGCACCTCGCTTTCCAACATTTAGATAGTTACTTATATTCCACCACGACTATTTTTGTGGCACATTTACGTAAGGACCCTATAATCCTAATTTTACCCTTCATTTAGTCATTTTACATGAATGACCCGTTCTTAGGCATTTAACCTACGAAGTTTATGCCTACGACTCTTACCTGTCTCTAAGAGTTACATAATTATAATACAAGTTTCTAAACGGCCTCTAAGGGTCGTTTGCCCGATTTACCCATCAAGGGTGTTTTGGTCAATTTTAGTCCCTCTTTTTACGACGAAGGGCTTCCACTAATTATTTGATCAAAATAAAATTTTTAACTACAAATCTAATTATGCGTACCTGGCTCGGGTCATAATATCGACCCGTTTCAATACCTTTCACTATTAATCACTAGTTAATAGTAACGCGAACCTTATGTTAATTCCCGTGAACACAAAACTCAACAAACGATATCAAATGTTATTGTCAAATGGTGTTAACAACACCATTTGACCCATTTAGTCTAATTGACCACTCGTCCGTATGAGATGGTATTTAATTACCATCTCACCCCTTTATACCTATCCCGATTTTCTCTTTGAACTCTTTTTACTTAAAAATCGTTTCTTATTTGTTCGTCATTACATGAATAATTTACCATTTTACCTCGTTACCATAGTTCATGATTTCTTACCATTTTCCCTTAATCCGACTCGCATTAAATCGTGTCGGGACATCATATCCCAATCACTTAATGGAATTTATATGCAATACTTGCAATTAAGTAAATTGTAAATAATGTAAAGGGGCGTAAGCTTTACTTACCTTGCATCCGTTACACGCTTTTCCTTCACACTTGATTCGTTTGACCTGTTTCCTTTCCAAGCCTCCACCTAGCTTGTCAAGCGTCAAACTATCATTATAATTCATAAGACGGTTAGATTAGTCATTATTACATACGACTATTCCATCTTATGAACTCCATGTTGAATCTACCATTCGACTTCACCATTAGTTAGTTTGACCTTTAAGAGTCAATTACCCTTAATCTTATGATATCTGAGATTAGTTAAAATCTACTTTATGGCTAGAATTCCGTATTTTCACACATCACCCCTAGTTAGTCAAATTAGGCGATTATACATTTCGTTCATGATTTCAACATATGAACATTCGTTTTGGCATTTTAACAAACACCTTATGGGCATAATTTTATACTATTAACAAACAAGTTCATGACTAACTACTTAGTCAAGATTAATCATCATTTTCAAGTTCATTACATCTAGCATGCATAACAACACCTAGATTCATTTCATAAAAATCAATAACACTCGTTTCATGATCAAGATTCTAGTATTCTTAATCTCCCTACAAAACCCATTTAACACATAAGTGGGTGATTCTCAATTTCATATGCATGAATATCAATACATCAAATTATTGATTAGGGTTCATTCCTAACCATGAATTTATCATAGTTTCATTCAAATATCTAACATTCAAGTTCCAATTTTTGACTTCACATGTTCATCAAGAAATCAAAACATAACCAAAAGACGAAATTTGACATACCTTATGATCCCCTCACTTAGGTGATCACTAGTTTGAGCTTGGTTTTCAAGTTGATCTCGATTTGCCTTCTTGATTTGGCCAATTTATGCAAGTTAGGGTTTTGGCTCCTTGGAGCCCCTCTCCTGGTCGCTCACGAACACACTGGGTGTGTGTGTATTTTGTTTTTGTTTTTAATAATTAATCTTTTAGGTTATCCCACCTTTGGCCCCTCAAGTTTTGTTAATTAGTAAGTAGGCTACTACTTACTTATTTTCAACAATATTTTGTCTTGTTAACTAGGTTAAATTTTTCCTAGTTTAACTTAATGAGTTCGGGGTAGTCATAACCCGTTTCATTTTAAGTCCCGTTAACTCGGGCCTCTTACGAACTTTATTTCTTCCAAAAGCTTTTATTCTCTTTTATTAATATTAGGCTTATTTATTTAAATCCTAACATTTACCGGGTTGATTTTTACCATTCATGCTATTTTACCCGTCTTTTAGTATTAACGGGGTTTGATTACCAAACCCATTTTCGGGGTGTTACAACAGATCATAAGAGTTTAAGATACATATTTGGGCAAAAGGAATTAAACATGAGGTAAAGAAGATGGATGGAAATTTTAAGTGACTACGACTGTGATATTCAATATCACAAAGGGAAAGCAAACGTAGTAGCAGATGCCCTAAGTCGTAAGTATCATGAGAAACAACGACGAGTTCGTGCTCTCAGATTAAGTTTACAATTAGATTTAATGGAACAACTGAAACACATTCAAGAAACAGCAATCAAGGATGAGGCTGAAGGAATGAAGGGAAGAATAAAAGAATTAGAACAAGGAAATGATAGAATTTGGAGATTCCACAAGAAAAGAATTTAGGTACCTAAGCAAGGAAACTTAAGAAATAAGATTTTAGAGGAAGCCCATAAATCTAGGTATACCATGCATCCTAGTAATAATAAGATGTACAAAGATTTAAGAAATAACTTCTGGTGGATAGGAATGAAAAAGGATATAGCTAGATATGTATCTAAGTGCTTAACTTGCTCACAAGTTAAAGCAGAACACCAGAATCCTTCAGGGTTACTCCAACAATTAGAAATGCATGTCTGGAAATGGGAGCTCATAACAATGGACGTTGTTACTAAGTTACCCAAAACCAGAAGAGGTAACGATGCGATTTGGGTAATTGTGGATCGATTAACCAAATCAGCTCATTTCTTACCCATGAAAGAAACCTTTAGCATGGAAAGGTTAGCAAAGTTGTACGTAGACGAAATAGTATCACAACATGGAGTCCCACTCTCCATTGTATCGGATAGGGATAGTCGTTTCACTTCACATTTCTGGACCAGTTTCCAGGAAGCAATGGGAACGCGATTAAATTTAAGTACAGCCTACCATCCCCAAACGGACGGACAGAGTGAAAGGACGATCCAAACCTTGGAAGACATGCTGAGGGCATGTGTTATAGATTTTGGAGGAAACTGGGACAACCATTTACCTTTAGTTGAATTCTCCTATAACAATAGTTATCATTCAAGCATCGAAGCTGCCCCGTTCGAAGCACTGTATGGACGAAAATGTAGAACTCTAGTTTGCTGGGCAGAAATAGGAGAAAGCCAATTATCAGGTCCTGAAATCGTACAAGAAACCACCGACAAGATCACTCAAATCAAGGAAAGACTGAAGACGGCTCGAGATCGCCAGAAGAGTTATGCAGACAATCGACTCAAGCCACTAGAATTTCAAGTTGGAGACAGGGTACTCTTGAAAGTTTCTCCTTGGAAAGGAGTAGTTCGGTTCGGTAAGAAAGGAAAGCTAAGTCCAAGGTACATAGGACCATTCCCAGTAATCCAGAGAATAGGACCAGTCGCCTATCGCTTACAACTACCAGAGGAGCTAGCAGGAGTACATGATGTATTTCACGTATCTAACCTCAAGAAATGTCTATCGGACGAATCACTAGTAGTCCCTCTTCAAGACATACAGGTGAATGAAAAGTTGAAGTTCGTGGAGAAACCGCTTCAAATAGAAGACAGAAAGATTAAGTTTCTCAAACACAAAAGATTGGTACTGGTCAAAGTCAAGTGGGATTCAAAAAGAGGACCGGAATACACCTGGGAGCTGGAATCGGAAATGAAGCGAAAATATCCTCACTTATTTCAGTAAATCTCGAGGACGAGATTTTAAATAAGGTGGGGAGGATGTAAGGACCTGCAAAATTGTCCATAAACGACCCGTAAGTGAAAACCCAGACCCCTGAAACCCTAATGGGCATGAAAAACCAAGAAAACAAGATTTCTGGATTTCAGGCGGGCCGCGTAAAACGTAAGCCTAGGCTTACGCGGGCCGCGTCAACTTAAAGTTGACCGGATAAACGTTCTGGGCCACGTGTCGCACACGTGGCAACCCTACTCGTGACACACCAGCCCTACACGTAGGATAGGGGTCCTCGCGGGCCGCGTAAAAGCCATGTTAAGGCTTACGCGGGCCGCGTAAAACTTAAAATGTGGCTATAAGTAGCCTGTGCATGGGACTTGCTTCTGTACTCGAAAATTTCAACTCAAAACGTCCATATTCTGCTGAAAACAAGTATTAAGGGGTCACGACGCTGCTACGATACAGGGTATTAACTCGATCACTGCTATGATACAATGTCCGATCGATTGAAACCGATCCGATGGATGTTTAAGTGCTGCCCGTATTTGGGCCATACTTTGTCATTCGTCGTGAGGGTTTTGATTTCGTGAGCATATCGTAAATGTTGTATTAAGTTACTGACCTAGTTTCGTGTGCATTGTCATTTAAACTAGGTTACAAGGCTAAATTAGTAGGCTAAACTCTGCCCAATTAAACTTGCAATGTGAGTCATTCTCTTTTATCAACTGTTTTACTAAATCTCAAATCATTTTCAAAAGTTATCATTACAGGGATTAAGTCATGGTTATCTTAAATCACTGGCAAGTGGGGTATTGTGCACATTACTAATTTCTCACGGTTAGGTTCATCAACCTAACAGTGATAATCATCACTACTTGGGTGAAAGGACCCAATAGTGGTATGACCATCGTCACCAGGGTGTGACACGGCGCCAGATAAAAATAAGATAGTAGCCATTGTAATCACTCTTATGCTGTAATTTATAACTAATGTGTCGTTTTATTTAACCTGAATGACTCGCCAGTATTTCCCCGCTGAAAAAATATTTTTAAACATGTTTCATGTGACTTACTGTGAATCAAGGAAAAGTGCTACGGAGCACTAACAAGCTTGAAGTGGTGGCTCTGTTAAATAAAAAAACATTTTTGTAAAACAAGGGATTTCCTCGTGAACTTCCCTTTACTGTAAGTTACGGGGTTTATCCCAAGTTATGAAATAAAAGAATTGGGTGTTTTCAAGTTTTAAAAAGATCCTGTTAAACTTCCGCTGTCAACTCAAATAATAAATACCACGGGTTTCTGTCCCGCGGCTCCTGGACCGGGTAACACCGGAACGGGGGTCGTGACAGAAAAAGGTGGTATCAGAGCCATTGATTTAAGCCAATTAAGTATTTAGAAATACTTAATTTCTCAAATTGCCACTCTGTGATTCTGTGAAAAATTTAACTTGCAAAATATAACTTTCTAATTAGGATTTTGTGTTTTTCTCTATATCTGCTAAACAGCATGAATGAGTTGTCTGAAGCTCTTCAGAATCTCAATATCCATTCTGCTGGTATGGAAGTTTCCAGAGACTTTTCCGATTATCTGGCCGACACTGAAGAACCTATGGAATTCCAGGCTCAAGCCCAGGAGAAACCCAAGACGAAGAAAAGAAGGAGAATCATAGGCTGGAGACGCGCACGGAGGAAGAAGACAGCTGCCCAGAGGATTAAAAAGACTGAGGAACCAAAAGACAAAGGCAAGGGAAAAGAGATCGGGGAAAGTTCAGGACAAGCCCAGGAAATGCCACCGTGGGAAGAGCTGGATCGCAAACTGGCAAATTGTGACTTCATTGGACCTGCCAATGAAAACCTCTTCAATTACCCAATTGAATCACAACTTCCAGTTAATTTGGAACCTGCTATCCCAGATCCCATTGTCAACCACCAACTTCTACCTGGAGAGCTGGAGGAATGGTGGACAAGTGATTGGCAATTTCAGAATCTGTTGAATAATCCTAACACCTTTTTCCCTCAGTTTGACCCTAAGCCTGCACCAAACCCACCGATGAGCACCGAGAACATGGCTGAACTCCGCCACTATGGCGAGGAGCTGGTGGATGCAGGAAATAGAATTCGGGAAGTGGGGGAGAGGATATCCTGGAAATACGACGAGAGGGAACGTCGTTTCTAAAAGTGCCAGCTGACAGGGATCGTATGTGGTTACATGATTACGTGTTTAATAATAAATATTAATAAAAGTATAATTATGTAAAATAACTTAAAATAAAACTTTTGTAATATAACTGGTGTGTATGGATGCATACTGATATATAAAAATATCAACGTCGCAAAGTCGACAATTTTGGCTATACATGTTAACATGATTATGTGTGATTGTTTTATTGTGACTAATTAATAATTATTTTGTGCCAATAATTTATATATTTATCTATTGATAATTATCAGATGGAACACGCCGTCAATGAGCCAGTTAACGAAGATAATCAATCCGAACAAAACAACGGAGACCAATTTCTTAATAGGCAAGATATAGAAAACATCGTTGCCCAGGGAATAGCAAATGCTATTCCAGCAATCCTTGCTGCTGCCCGAAATCCAGTTGAACCTCAACCAACTACTCCCAGCAAACGTACTCACGGTGACAATTTCAGTAATAGTGTAAATGGAGGCGGCAACAATAACAATAACGATGATGTGATGCAAGCCCCATTTCTAAAGAAAATGAAAGCTGCAACGCCTGGTTGCACTTACAAGGAATTTCTTGCCTGTAAACCAATCGAATTTGCAGGCAATGAAGGGGCGACTGCCGCACTGCGTTGGTTAGAGAAAACCGAGGCAGTGATTAAGATAAGTAAATGTGCCGAGAAAGACAAGGTCATGTACGCGTCGCATCTTTTTAAAGAAGGGGCACTCGAATGGTGGAACACGGTACTACAAGCCAAGGGAAGCGATGTGGCTTATGCCATGAATTGGGAAGAATTTAAGAGACTAGTAGAAAGAAAATTATGTCCCGAATATGAGAAAGAACAAATGACAAATAAGTTCCTAAACCACCGGATAGTGGATGTTGACTATCGAGGGTATACTTCGACATTCTTCGAGTATGCAAGAGTTGTACCAACCCGGGCTTCGCCAGAACCGGTACTTATTTCTCGCTATATTTGGGGTTTGATTGGCGAAATCCGTGATATCGTTAAAGCTGCGAGACCCCGCACAATTGACGATGCAGTAGAATTTGCCAATACCTTGACCGACGAACTGTTACACACAAGAGAAGAAAACCGGAAGAAGGAAGTAGCTCAAAAGATTACCCAAGGATTCCGTATGGGTAATAATAATAATTTCAAGAAAAAGGGAACCGGGCAATCTTTCACTGCTCCATTTTGCAGTACTTGTAAAAGAAAGCATTTTAGAAAATGCAAAGAGTATTGCAATTTCTGCAAAATTCCGGGGCATCAAGAAGAAGATTGCAGAAGAAAGAAATCAACAATCTGCTTCAACTGTGGAGAAGCTGGACATTTTAGACCAGACTGTCCTAAATTGGTCAACCCAGCTGACAACAAAGCCAAACCTGCAGAAGGAACTACCAAGAAAAACGCAAGAGCCTTCCAGTTGACTACCCAGGAAGCAGAGCTAATCCCTGATGTGATCGTTGGTACGTTCCTAGTTCACGACGTTTATGCAAAAGTATTATTTGACTCTGGTGCAAACCAAAGTTTTATAAATACTTCATTCTGCCAAGCTCTTAACCTACCCTTAACCAACCTTAGACAATTTTTTACGGTAGAAACGGCAGATGGAAATTCTGTTAACATAGATTAGGTTTTGCAAAAAGGAAAGATAGAACTTTTAGGCCATAAATTTTCTGCAAACCTGTTACCTATGAATTTAGCTGGATTCGATGTTGTGTTAGGAATGGATTGGTTAGTAGCCAACCATGCTCGAGTCCTCTATGATAAGAATTCCATAGAAATTCATACACCCACAGGAGAAATAGTGGTGATTATAGGAGATAAGCCACGTAAGCCAATGAAATTCATTTCAGTAATGAAAGTGGCCAGTTACTCAAGAAAACAAGGAATAATGTATATGATATCGGTAATTATTAACACTAAAGGTAAGGAACTTAAGGAAATTCCAGTAGTATCAGAATACCCTGATGTATTCCCAGAAGAACTACCTGGATTACCACCCAATAGGGAAGTAGAATTTAGAATTCATCTAATTCCTGGAACTACACCGATAGCCAAGGCACCCTATCGGTTAGCACCCACCGAAATGTTAGAATTGAAAAAGTAGTTAGATGAATTATTAAGCAAAGGATTTATACAACCTAGTTCATCCCCTTGGGGAGCTCCAGTATTGTTTGTGAAAAAAGAAGGATGGTTCAATGCGAATGTGTATTGATTATAGGGAATTGAATAAGGTTACAATTAAGAATCGTTACCCATTACCTAGGATTGATGATCTTTTCGATCAACTTCAAGGAGCTAGATATTTTTCTAAGATAGATTTACGCTCCGGATATCATCAATTGAAGGTACAAAAAGAAGACATACCTAAAACTGCTTTCAGAACTAGGTATGGTCATTACGAGTTTACAGTCATGCCCTTTGGATTAACAAATGCTCCGGCAGCATTTATGGACATAATGAATAGGATCTGTAAACCGTACTTGGATAAATTTGTAATTGTCTTTATCGACGATATACTCATTTATTCCAAAAGTCAGGACGAGCATTGTGAACACTTGCATGCACTCTTAACTTTGTTAAGAAAAGAGAAGCTTTACGCCAAATTCTCGAAGTGTGAATTCTGGTCACAAGAGGTGCAATTTTTAGGACACATGGTGAATCACGAAGGTATTCACGTAGATCCCTCCAAAATAGAAGCGATCACCAAATGGAAAGTCCCGCAATCAGCTATGGAAGTTAGAAGTTTTCTAGGGTTAGCCGGATACTATAGACGATTTATTAAGGATTTTTCCAAAATAGTTGTACCGTTAACTAAGCTAACCTGTAAAGCAGTGAAGTTTGAATGGGGATCTAGACAAGAAGAGGCTTTTAAGATTTTAAAGCAGAGGTTAACAAACGCCCCAATTCTTGCCTTACCAGAAGGGACAGAAGATTTTGAAATCTACTGTGACGCTTCTAAGCTAGGGTTAGGATGTGTGCTAATGCAACGCAAGAAGGTAATTGCGTACGCCTCAAGGCAATTTAAAAAGCACGAGGAAAATTATACGACTCATGATTTAGAGTTAGGAGCCATAATTTTTGCCCTTAAGAGTTGGAGACATTATCTGTACGGAAGTAAGTTTACTGTCTATACAGATGTAACAACCATAAATTTACTTAGCGATTCCCGTAAATAATCACAAATTACTGAGTTTTTATATTTAAACATTCATGCTCAAATACGGGTTTATTAAAACTTTTCTAAACTTTGAAAGCAAAACAACATAGTGTAATTTATTTCATCGTTTTAGAATAACGACGAAACAACTTGCGGAAGCTTCATTTAACGTGTGTTCGGTTCTTGCTCGACGCTTGATCTTCATCCGGGACTCTCGACATTCACCTATGATCAATACCAGCTTAAATGTTAGTATTGATAGTTTAAATAACGGTACAAGACAAGATAAATGATAATGGAAGGAAATTCCAACATTAATCTCTTGATCCCAAAAACAAGGACTTCAACTGTCCTCCACCGTAGCTTACGGTAGCCACCGTAAGCTACGGTGGCCTCTGTTTTAAAATACCTCCACCGTAAAGCAGTAGGTAACTGGCGTAACGATTTCAGCCCCATTGTAACTTACGGTGGGCACCGTAAGTTACGGTGGTCCCTGTATCAGACCTTTCCATTTTTTTGTCGTTTTTGACACGAAAACTTTCGTATCTTTCAATCCGCGTATCCGTTTGACCTCCCGTTTCTTCCTACATGATCGTAATTTGATTATCCATCTAATGGAGTTAAAATTTAACATTAAAACCAATAAAATTCTAAATCTTTAAGAGTTCGGCTTATTATTCAAAATCAATATTTTGACTCGTTTATATTTAAGACCTCCAAACTTGTTTCTAGTTAATCATAAATCATAAACCAAAGTATTTAACTCAAAATATCTATCTTGGATTCATAAGTTTTGCGAATTACGCGGCAACCACCCAAGTTACGCGCGTAATTCATTTTGACCCGTTTAGGGGATTTGGATGCATTAAAGCATCAAATCCGCTCTTCTCTTTGAGCACCTCGCGTTCCAACATTTAGATAGTTACTTATATTCCACCACGACTATTTTTGTGGCAGATTTACGTAAGGACCCTATAATCCTAATTTTACCCTTCATTTAGTCATTTTACATGAATGACCCGTTCTTAGGCATTTAACCTACGAAGTTTATACCTATGACTCTTACCTGTCTCTAAGGGTTACATAATTATAATACAAGTTTCTAAACGGCCTCTAAGGGTCGTTTGCCCGATTTACCCATCAAGGGTGTTTTGGTCAATTTTAGTCCCTCTTTTTACGACGAAGGGCTTCCACTAATTATTTGATCAAAATAAAATTTTTAACTACAAATCTAATTATGCGTACCTGGCTCGGGTCATAATATCGACCCGTTTCAATACCTTTCACTATTAATCACTAGTTAATAGTAACGCGAACCTTATGTTAATTCCCGTGAACATAAAACTCAACAAACGATATCAAATGTTATTGTCAAATGGTGTTAACAACACCATTTGACCCATTTAGTCTAATTGACCACTCGTCCGTATGAGATGGTATTTAATTACCATCTCACCCCTTTAAACCTATCCCGATTTTCTCTTTAAACTCTTTTTACTTAAAAACCGTTTCTTATTTGTTCGTCATTACATGACTAATTTACCATTTTACCTCGTTGCCATAGTTCATGATTTCTTACCATTTTCCCTTAATCCGACTCGCATTAAATCGTGTCGGGACATCATATCCCAATCACTTAATGGAATTTATATACAATACTTGCAATTAAGTAAATTGTAAATAATGTAAAGGGGCGTAAGCTTTACTTACCTTGCATCCGTTACACGCTTTTCCTTCACACTTGATTCGTTTGACCCGTTTCCTTTCCAAGCCTCCACCTAGCTTGTCAAGCGTCAAACTATCATTATAATTCATAAGACGGTTTGATTAGTCATTATTACATACGACTATTCCATCTTATGAACTCCATGTTGAATCTACCATTCGACTTCACCATTGGTTAGTTTGACCTTTAAGAGTCAATTACCCTTAATCTTATGATATCTGAGATTAGTTAAAATCTACTTTATGGCTAGAATTCCGTATTTTCACACATCACCCCTAGTTAGTCAAATTAGGCGATTATGCATTTCGTTCATGATTTCAACATATGAACATTCGTTTTGGCATTTTAACAAACACCTTATGGGCATAATTTTATACTATTAACAAACAAGTTCATGACTAACTACTTAGTCAAGATTAATCATCATTTTCAAGTTCATTACATCTAGCATGCATAACAACACCTAGATTCATTTCATAAAAATCAATAACACTCGTTTCATGATCAAGATTCTAGTATTCTTAATCTCCCTACAAAACCCATTTAACACATAAGTGGGTGATTCTCAATTTCATATGCATGAATATCAATACATCAAATTATTGATTAGGGTTCATTCCTAACCATGAATTTATCATAGTTTCATTCAAATATCTAACATTCAAGTTCCAATTTTTGACTTCACATGTTCATCAAGAAATCAAAACATAACCAAAAGACGAAATTTGACATACCTTATGATCCCCTCACTTAGGTGATCACTAGTTTGAGCTTGGTTTTCAATTTGATCTCGATTTGCCTTCTTGATTTGGCCAATTTATCTTTTAGGTTATCCCACCTTTGGCCCCTCAAGTTTTGTTAATTAGTAAGTAGGCTACTACTTACTTATTTTCAACAATATTTTGTCTTGTTAACTAGGTTAATTTTTTCCTAGTTTAACTTAATGAGTTCGGGGTAGTCATAACCCGTTTCATTTTAAGTCCCGTTAACTCGGGCCTCTTACGAACTTTATTTCTTCCAAAAGCTTTTATTCTCTTTTATTAATATTAGGCTTATTTATTTAAATCCTAACATTTACCGGGATGATTTTTACCACTCATGGTATTTTACCCGTCTTTCAGTATTAATGGGGTTTGATTACCAAACCCGTTTTCGGGGTGTTACAACAGATCATAAGAGTTTAAGATACATATTTGGGCAAAAGGAATTAAACATGAGGCAAAGAAGATGGATGGAAATTTTAAGTGACTACGACTGTGATATTCAATATCACGAAGGGAAAGCAAACGTAGTAGCAGATGCCCTAAGTCGTAAGTATCATGAGAAACAACGACGAGTTCGTGCTCTCAGATTAAGTTTACAATTAGATTTAATGGAACAACTGAAACACATTCAAGAAACAGCAATCAAGGATGAGGCTGAAGGAATGAAGGGAAGAATAAAAGAATTAGAACAAGGAAACGATGGAATTTGGAGATTCCACAAGAAAAGAATTTAGGTACCTAAGCAAGGAAACTTAAGAAATAAGATTTTAGAGGAAGCCCATAAATCTAGGTATACCATGCATCCTAGTAATAATAAGATGTACCAAGATTTAAGAAATAACTTCTGGTGGATAGGAATGAAAAAGGATATAGCTAGATATGTATCTAAGTGCTTAACTTGCTCACAAGTTAAAGCAGAACACCAGAATCCTTCAGGGTTACTCCAACAATTAGAAATGCATGTCTGGAATTGGGAGCTCATAACAATGGACGTTGTTACTAAGTTACCCAACGCCAGAAGAGGTAACGATGCGATTTGGGTAATTGTGGATCGATTAACCAAATCAGCTCATTTCTTACCCATGAAAGAAACCTTTAGCATGGAAAGGTTAGCAAAGTTGTACGTAGACGAAATAGTATCACTACATGGAGTCCCACTCTCCATTGTATCGGATAGGGATAGTCGTTTCACTTCACATTTCTGGACCAGTTTCCAGGAAGCAATGGGAACGCGATTAAATTTAAGTACAGCCTACCATCCCCAAACGGACGGACAGAGTGAAAGGACGATCCAAACCTTGGAAGACATGCTGAGGGCATGTGTTATAGATTTTGGAGGAAACTGGGACAACCATTTACCTTTAATTGAATTCTCCTATAACAATAGTTATCATTCAAGCATCGAAGCTGCCCCGTTCGAAGCACTGTATGGACGAAAATGTAGAACTCTAGTTTGCTGGGCAGAAATAGGAGAAAGCCAATTATCAGGTCCTGAAATCGTACAAGAAACCACCGACAAGATCACTCAAATCAAGGAAAGACTGAAGACGGCTCGAGATCGCCAGAAGAGTTATGCAGACAATCGACTCAAGCCACTAGAATTTCAAGTTGGAGACAGGGTACTCTTGAAAGTTTCTCCTTGGAAAGGAGTAGTTCGGTTCGGTAAGAAAGGAAAGCTAAGTCCAAGGTACATAGGACCATTCCCAGTAATCCAGAGAATAGGACCAGTCGCCTATCGCTTACAACTACCAGAGGAGCTAGCAGGAGTACATGATGTATTTCACGTATCTAACCTCAAGAAATGTCTATCGGACGAATCACTAGTAGTCCCTCTTCAAGACATACAGGTGAATGAAAAGTTGAAGTTCGTGGAGAAACCGCTTCAAATAGAAGACAGAAAGATTAAGTTTCTCAAACACAAAAGATTGGTACTGGTCAAAGTCAAGTGGGATTCAAAAAGAGGACCGGAATACACCTGGGAGCTGGAATCGGAAATGAAGCGAAAATATCCTCACTTATTTCAGTAAATCTCGAGGACGAGATTTTAAATAAGGTGGGGAGGATGTAAGGACCTGCAAAATTGTCCATAAACGACCCGTAAGTGAAAACCCAGACCCCTGAAACCCTAATGGGCATGAAAAACCAAGAAAACAAGATTTCTGGATTTCAGGCGGGCCGCGTAAAACGTAAGCCTAGGCTTACGCGGGCCGCGTCAACTTAAAGTTGACCGGATAAACGTTCTGGGCCACGTGTCGCACACGTGGCAACCCTACTCGTGACACACCAGCCCTACACGTAGGATAGGGGTCCTCGCGGGCCGCGTAAAAGCCATGTTAAGGCTTACGCGGGCCGCGTAAAACTTAAAATGTGGCTATAAGTAGCCTGTGCATGGGACTTGCTTCTGTACTCGAAAATTTCAACTCAAAACGTCCATATTCTGCTGAAAACAAGTATTAAGGGGTCACGACGCTGCTACGATACAGGGTATTAACTCGATCACTGCTATGATACAATGTCCGATCGATTGAAACCGATCCGATGGATGTTTAAGTGCTGCCCGTATTTGGGCCATACTTTGTCATTCGTCGTGAGGGTTTTGATTTCGTGAGCATATCGTAAATGTTGTATTAAGTTACTGACCTAGTTTCGTGTGCATTGTCATTTAAACTAGGTTACAAGGCTAAATTAGTAGGCTAAACTCTGCCCAATTAAACTTGCAATGTGAGTCATTCTCTTTTATCAACTGTTTTACTAAATCTCAAATCATTTTCAAAAGTTATCATTACAGGGATTAAGTCATGGTTATCTTAAATCACTGGCAAGTGGGGTATTGTGCACATTACTAATTTCTCACGGTTAGGTTCATCAACCTAACAGTGATAATCATCACTACTTGGGTGAAAGGACCCAATAGTGGTATGACCATCGTCACCAGGGTGTGACACGGCGCCAGATAAAAATAAGATAGTAGCCATTGTAATCGCTCTTATGCTGTAATTTATAACTAATGTGTCGTTTTATTTAACCTGAATGACTCGCCAGTATTTCCCCGCTGAAAAAATATTTTTAAACATGTTTCATGTGACTTACTGTGAATCAAGGAAAAGTGCTACGGAGCACTAACAAGCTTGAAGTGGTGGCTCTGTTAAATAAAAAAACATTTTTGTAAAACAAGGGATTTCCTCGTGAACTTCCCTTTACTGTAAGTTACGGGGTTTATCCCAAGTTATGAAATAAAAGAATTGGGTGTTTTCAAGTTTTAAAAAGATCCTGTTAAACTTCCGCTGTCAACTCAAATAATAAATACCACGGGTTTCTGTCCCGCGGCTCCTGGACCGGGTAACACCGGAACGGGGGTCGTGACAGAAAAAGGTGGTATCAGAGCCATTGATTTAAGCCAATTAAGTATTTAGAAATACTTAATTTCTCAAATTGCCACTCTGTGATTCTGTGAAAAATTTAACTTGCAAAATATAACTTTCTAATTAGGATTTTGTGTTTTTCTCTATATCTGCTAAACAGCATGAATGAGTTGTCTGAAGCTCTTCAGAATCTCAATATCCATTCTGCTGGTATGGAAGTTTCCAGAGACTTTTCCGATTATCTGGCCGACACTGAAGAACCTATGGAATTCCAGGCTCAAGCCCAGGAGAAACCCAAGACGAAGAAAAGAAGGAGAATCATAGGCTGGAGACGCGCACGGAGGAAGAAGACAGCTGCCCAGAGGATTAAAAAGACTGAGGAACCAAAAGACAAAGGCAAGGGAAAAGAGATCGGGGAAAGTTCAGGACAAGCCCAGGAAATGCCACCGTGGGAAGAGCTGGATCGCAAACTGGCAAATTGTGACTTCATTGGACCTGCCAATGAAAACCTCTTCAATTACCCAATTGAATCACAACTTCCAGTTAATTTGGAACCTGCTATCCCAGATCCCATTGTCAACCACCAACTTCTACCTGGAGAGCTGGAGGAATGGTGGACAAGTGATTGGCAATTTCAGAATCTGTTGAATAATCCTAACACCTTTTTCCCTCAGTTTGACCCTAAGCCTGCACCAAACCCACCGATGAGCACCGAGAACATGGCTGAACTCCGCCACTATGGCGAGGAGCTGGTGGATGCAGGAAATAGAATTCGGGAAGTGGGGGAGAGGATATCCTGGAAATACGACGAGAGGGAACGTCGTTTCTAAAAGTGCCAGCTGACAGGGATCGTATGTGGTTACATGATTACGTGTTTAATAATAAATATTAATAAAAGTATAATTATGTAAAATAACTTAAAATAAAACTTTTGTAATATAACTGGTGTGTATGGATGCATACTGATATATAAAAATATCAACGTCGCAAAGTCGACAATTTTGGCTATACATGTTAACATGATTATGTGTGATTGTTTTATTGTGACTAATTAATAATTATTTTGTGCCAATAATTTATATATTTATCTATTGATAATTATCAGATGGAACACGCCGTCAATGAGCCAGTTAACGAAGATAATCAATCCGAACAAAACAACGGAGACCAATTTCTTAATAGGCAAGATATAGAAAACATCGTTGCCCAGGGAATAGCAAATGCTATTCCAGCAATCCTTGCTGCTGCCCGAAATCCAGTTGAACCTCAACCAACTACTCCCAGCAAACGTACTCACGGTGACAATTTCAGTAATAGTGTAAATGGAGGCGGCAACAATAACAATAACGATGATGTGATGCAAGCCCCATTTCTAAAGAAAATGAAAGCTGCAACGCCTGGTTGCACTTACAAGGAATTTCTTGCCTGTAAACCAATCGAATTTGCAGGCAATGAAGGGGCGACTGCCGCACTGCGTTGGTTAGAGAAAACCGAGGCAGTGATTAAGATAAGTAAATGTGCCGAGAAAGACAAGGTCATGTACGCGTCGCATCTTTTTAAAGAAGGGGCACTCGAATGGTGGAACACGGTACTACAAGCCAAGGGAAGCGATGTGGCTTATGCCATGAATTGGGAAGAATTTAAGAGACTAGTAGAAAGAAAATTATGTCCCGAATATGAGAAAGAACAAATGACAAATAAGTTCCTAAACCACCGGATAGTGGATGTTGACTATCGAGGGTATACTTCGACATTCTTCGAGTATGCAAGAGTTGTACCAACCCGGGCTTCGCCAGAACCGGTACTTATTTCTCGCTATATTTGGGGTTTGATTGGCGAAATCCGTGATATCGTTAAAGCTGCGAGACCCCGCACAATTGACGATGCAGTAGAATTTGCCAATACCTTGACCGACGAACTGTTACACACAAGAGAAGAAAACCGGAAGAAGGAAGTAGCTCAAAAGATTACCCAAGGATTCCGTATGGGTAATAATAATAATTTCAAGAAAAAGGGAACCGGGCAATCTTTCACTGCTCCATTTTGCAGTACTTGTAAAAGAAAGCATTTTAGAAAATGCAAAGAGTATTGCAATTTCTGCAAAATTCCGGGGCATCAAGAAGAAGATTGCAGAAGAAAGAAATCAACAATCTGCTTCAACTGTGGAGAAGCTGGACATTTTAGACCAGACTGTCCTAAATTGGTCAACCCAGCTGACAACAAAGCCAAACCTGCAGAAGGAACTACCAAGAAAAACGCAAGAGCCTTCCAGTTGACTACCCAGGAAGCAGAGCTAATCCCTGATGTGATCGCTGGTACGTTCCTAGTTCACGACGTTTATGCAAAAGTATTATTTGACTCTGGTGCAAACCAAAGTTTTATAAATACTTCATTCTGCCAAGCTCTTAACCTACCCTTAACCAACCTTAGACAATTTTTTACGGTAGAAACGGCAGATGGAAATTCTGTTAACATAGATTAGGTTTTGCAAAAAGGAAAGATAGAACTTTTAGGCCATAAATTTTCTGCAAACCTGTTACCTATGAATTTAGCTGGATTCGATGTTGTGTTAGGAATGGATTGGTTAGTAGCCAACCATGCTCGAGTCCTCTATGATAAGAATTCCATAGAAATTCATACACCCACAGGAGAAATAGTGGTGATTATAGGAGATAAGCCACGTAAGCCAATGAAATTCATTTCAGTAATGAAAGTGGCCAGTTACTCAAGAAAACAAGGAATAATGTATATGATATCGGTAATTATTAACACTAAAGGTAAGGAACTTAAGGAAATTCCAGTAGTATCAGAATACCCTGATGTATTCCCAGAAGAACTACCTGGATTACCACCCAATAGGGAAGTAGAATTTAGAATTCATCTAATTCCTGGAACTACACCGATAGCCAAGGCACCCTATCGGTTAGCACCCACCGAAATGTTAGAATTGAAAAAGTAGTTAGATGAATTATTAAGCAAAGGATTTATACAACCTAGTTCATCCCCTTGGGGAGCTCCAGTATTGTTTGTGAAAAAAGAAGGATGGTTCAATGCGAATGTGTATTGATTATAGGGAATTGAATAAGGTTACAATTAAGAATCGTTACCCATTACCTAGGATTGATGATCTTTTCGATCAACTTCAAGGAGCTAGATATTTTTCTAAGATAGATTTACGCTCCGGATATCATCAATTGAAGGTACAAAAAGAAGACATACCTAAAACTGCTTTCAGAACTAGGTATGGTCATTACGAGTTTACAGTCATGCCCTTTGGATTAACAAATGCTCCGGCAGCATTTATGGACATAATGAATAGGATCTGTAAACCGTACTTGGATAAATTTGTAATTGTCTTTATCGACGATATACTCATTTATTCCAAAAGTCAGGACGAGCATTGTGAACACTTGCATGCACTCTTAACTTTGTTAAGAAAAGAGAAGCTTTACGCCAAATTCTCGAAGTGTGAATTCTGGTCACAAGAGGTGCAATTTTTAGGACACATGGTGAATCACGAAGGTATTCACGTAGATCCCTCCAAAATAGAAGCGATCACCAAATGGAAAGTCCCGCAATCAGCTATGGAAGTTAGAAGTTTTCTAGGGTTAGCCGGATACTATAGACGATTTATTAAGGATTTTTCCAAAATAGTTGTACCGTTAACTAAGCTAACCTGTAAAGCAATGAAGTTTGAATGGGGATCTAGACAAGAAGAGGCTTTTAAGATTTTAAAGCAGAGGTTAACAAACGCCCCAATTCTTGCCTTACCAGAAGGGACAGAAGATTTTGAAATCTACTGTGACGCTTCTAAGCTAGGGTTAGGATGTGTGCTAATGCAACGCAAGAAGGTAATTGCGTACGCCTCAAGGAAATTTAAAAAGCACGAGGAAAATTATACGACTCATGATTTAGAGTTAGGAGCCATAATTTTTGCCCTTAAGAGTTGGAGACATTATCTGTACGGAAGTAAGTTTACTGTCTTTACAGATGTAACAACCATAAATTTACTTAGCGATTCCCGTAAATAATCACAAATTACTGAGTTTTTATATTTAAACATTCATGCTCAAATACGGGTTTATTAAAACTTTTCTAAACTTTGAAAGCAAAACAACATAGTGTAATTTATTTCATCGTTTTAGAATAACGACGAAACAACTTGCGGAAGCTTCATTTAACGTGTGTTCGGTTCTTGCTCGACGCTTGATCTTCATCCGGGACTCTCGACATTCACCTATGATCAATACCAGCTTAAATGTTAGTGTTGATAGTTTAAATAACGGTACAAGACAAGATAAATGATAATGGAAGGAAATTCCAACATTAATCTCTTGATCCCAAAAACAAGGACTTCAACTGTCCTCCACCGTAGCTTACGGTAGCCACCGTAAGCTACGGTGGCCTCTGTTTTAAAATACCTCCACCGTAAAGCAGTAGGTAACTGGCGTAACGATTTCAGCCCCATCGTAACTTACGGTGGGCACCGTAAGTTACGGTGGTCCCTGTATCAGACCTTTCCATTTTTTTGTCGTTTTTGACACGAAAACTTTCGTATCTTTCAATCCGCGTATCCGTTTGACCTCCCGTTTCTTCCTACATGATCGTAATTTGATTATCCATCTAATGGAGTTAAAATTTAACATTAAAACCAATAAAATTCTAAATCTTTAAGCGTTCGGCTTATTATTCAAAATCAATATTTTGACTCGTTTATATTTAAGACCTCCAAACTTGTTTCTAGTTAATCATAAATCATAAACCAAAGTATTTAACTCAAAATATCTATCTTGGATTCATAAGTTTTGCGAATTACGCGGCAACCACCCAAGTTACGCGCGTAATTCATTTTGACCCGTTTAGGGGATTTGGATGCATTAAAGCATCAAATCCGCTCTTCTCTTTTAGCACCTCGCGTTCCAACATTTAGATAGTTACTTATATTCCACCACGACTATTTTTGTGGCAGATTTACGTAAGGACCCTATAATCCTAATTAACCCTTCATTTAGACATTTTACATGAATGACCCGTTCTTAGGCATTTAACCTACGAAGTTTATGCCTATGACTCTTACCTGTCTCTAAGGGTTAAATAATTATAATACAAGTTTCTAAACGGCCTCTAAGGGTCGTTTGCCCGATTTACCCATCAAGGGTGTTTTGGTCAATTTTAGTCCCTCTTTTTACGACGAAGGGCTTCCACTAATTATTTGATCAAAATAAAATTTTTAACTACAAATCTAATTATGCGTACCTGGCTCGGGTCATAATATCGACCCGTTTCAATACCTTTCACTATTAATCACTAGTTAATAGTAACGCGAACCTTATGTTAATTCCCGTGAACATAAAACTCAACAAACGATATCAAATGTTATTGTCAAATGGTGTTAACAACACCATTTGACCCATTTAGTCTAATTGACCACTCGTCCGTATGAGATGGTATTTAATTACCATCTCACCCCTTTAAACCTATCCCGATTTTCTCTTTGAACTCTTTTTACTTAAAAACCGTTTCTTATTTGTTCGTCATTACATGACTAATTTACCATTTTACCTCGTTGCCATAGTTCATGATTTCTTACCATTTTCCCTTAATCCGACTCGCATTAAATCGTGTCGGGACATCATATCCCAATCACTTAATGGAATTTATATACAATACTTGCAATTAAGTAAATTGTAAATAATGTAAAGGGGCGTAAGCTTTACTTACCTTGCATCCGTTACACGCTTTTCCTTCACACTTGATTCGTTTGACCCGTTTCCTTTCCAAGCCTCCACCTAGCTTGTCAAGCGTCAAACTATCATTATAATTCATAAGACGGTTTGATTAGTCATTATTACATACGACTATTCCATCTTATGAACTCCATGTTGAATCTACCATTCGACTTCACCATTGGTTAGTTTGACCTTTAAGAGTCAATTACCCTTAATCTTATGATATCTGAGATTAGTTAAAATCTACTTTATGGCTAGAATTCCGTATTTTCACACATCACCCCTAGTTAGTCAAATTAGGCGATTATGCATTTCGTTCATGATTTCAACATATGAACATTCGTTTTGGCATTTTAACAAACACCTTATGGGCATAATTTTATACTATTAACAAACAAGTTCATGACTAACTACTTAGTCAAGATTAATCATCATTTTCAAGTTCATTACATCTAGCATGCATAACAACACCTAGATTCATTTCATAAAAATCAATAACACTCGTTTCATGATCAAGATTCTAGTATTCTTAATCTCCCTACAAAACCCATTTAACACATAAGTGGGTGATTCTCAATTTCATATGCATGAATATCAATACATCAAATTATTGATTAGGGTTCATTCCTAACCATGAATTTATCATAGTTTCATTCAAATATCTAACATTCAAGTTCCAATTTTTGACTTCACATGTTCATCAAGAAATCAAAACATAACCAAAAGACGAAATTTGACATACCTTATGATCCCCTCACTTAGGTGATCACTAGTTTGAGCTTGGTTTTCAATTTGATCTCGATTTGCCTTCTTGATTTGGCCAATTTATGCAAGTTAGGGTTTTGGCTCCTTGGAGCCCCTCTCCTGGTCGCTCACGAACACACTGGGTGTGTGTGTATTTTGTTTTTGTTTTTAATAATTAATCTTTTAGGTTATCCCACCTTTGGCCCCTCAAGTTTTGTTAATTAATAAGTAGGCTACTACTTACTTATTTTCAACAATATTTTGTCTTGTTAACTAGGTTAAATTTTTCCTAGTTTAACTTAATGAGTTCGGGGTAGTCATAACCCGTTTCATTTTAAGTCCCGTTAACTCGGGCCTCTTACGAACTTTATTTCTTACAAAAGCTTTTATTCTCTTTTATTAATATTAGGCTTATTTATTTAAATCCTAACATTTACCGGGTTGATTTTTACCACTCATGGTATTTTACCCGTCTTTTAGTATTAACGGGGTTTGATTACCAAACCCGTTTTCGGGGTGTTACAACAGATCATAAGAGTTTAAGATACATATTTGGGCAAAAGGAATTAAACATGAGGCAAAGAAGATGGATGGAAATTTTAAGTGACTACGACTGTGATATTCAATATCACGAAGGGAAAGCAAACGTAGTAGCAGATGCCCTAAGTCGTAAGTATCATGAGAAACAACGACGAGTTCGTGCTCTCAGATTAAGTTTACAATTAGATTTAATGGAACAACTGAAACACATTCAAGAAACAGCAATCAAGGATGAGGCTGAAGGAATGAAGGGAAGAATTAAAGAATTAGAACAAGGAAATGATGGAATTTGGAGATTCCACAAGAAAAGAATTTAGGTACCTAAGCAAGGAAACTTAAGAAATAAGATTTTAGAGGAAGCCCATAAATCTAGGTATACCATGCATCCTAGTAATAATAAGATGTACCAAGATTTAAGAAATAACTTCTGGTGGATAGGAATGAAAAAGGATATAGCTAGATATGTATCTAAGTGCTTAACTTGCTCACAAGTTAAAGCAAAACACCAGAACCCTTCAGGGTTACTCCAACAATTAGAAATGCATGTCTGGAAATGGGAGCTCATAACAATGGACGTTGTTACTAAGTTACCCAAAACCAGAAGAGGTAACGATGCGATTTGGGTAATTGTGGATCGATTAACCAAATCAGCTCATTTCTTACCCATGAAAGAAACCTTTAGCATGGAAAGGTTAGCAAAGTTGTACGTAGACGAAATAGTATCACAACATGGAGTCCCACTCTCCATTGTATCGGATAGGGATAGTCGTTTCACTTCACATTTCTGGACCAGTTTCCAGGAAGCAATGGGAACGCGATTAAATTTAAGTACAGCCTACCATCCCCAAACGGACGGACAGAGTGAAAGGACGATCCAAACCTTGGAAGACGTGCTGAGGGCATGTGTTATAGATTTTGGAGGAAACTGGGACAACCATTTACCTTTAATTGAATTCTCCTATAACAATAGTTATCATTCAAGCATCGAAGCTGCACCGTTCGAAGCACTGTATGGACGAAAATGTAGAACTCCAGTTTGCTGGGCAGAAATAGGAGAAAGCCAATTATCAGGTCCTGAAATCGTACAAGAAACCACCGACAAGATCACTCAAATCAAGGAAAGACTGAAGACGGCTCGAGATCACCAAAAGAGTTATGCAGACAATCGACTCAAGCCACTAGAATTTCAAGTTGGAGACAGGGTACTCTTGAAAGTTTCTCCTTGGAAAGGAGTAGTTCGGTTCGGTAAGAAAGGAAAGCTAAGTCCAAGGTACATAGGACCATTCCCAGTAATCCAGAGAATAGGACCAGTCGCCTATCGCTTACAACTACCAGAGGAGCTAGCAGGAGTACATGATGTATTTCACGTATCTAACCTCAAGAAATGTCTATCGGACGAATCACTAGTAGTCCCTCTTCAAGACATACAGGTGAATGAAAAGTTGAAGTTCGTGGAGAAACCACTTCAAATAGAAGACAGAAAGATTAAGTTTCTCAAACACAAAAGATTGGTACTGGTCAAAGTCAAGTGGGATTCAAAAAGAGGACCGGAATACACCTGGGAGCTGGAATCGGAAATGAAGCGAAAATATCCTCACTTATTTCAGTAAATCTCGAGGACGAGATTTTAAATAAGGTGGGGAGGATGTAAGGACCTGCAAAATTGTCCATAAACAACCCGTAAGTGAAAACCCGGACCCCTGAAACCCTAATGGGCATGAAAAACCAAGAAAACAAGATTTCTGGATTTCAGGCGGGCCGCGTAAAACGTAAGCCTAGGCTTACGCGGGCCGCGTCAACTTAAAGTTGACCGGATAAACGTTCTGGGCCACGTGTCGCACACGTGGCAACCCTACTCGTGACACACCAGCCCTACACGTAGGATAGGGGTCCTCGCGGGCCGCGTAAAAGCCATGTTAAGGCTTACGTGGGCCGCGTAAAACTTAAAATGTGGCTATAAGTAGCCTGTGCATGGGACTTGCTTCTGTACTCGAAAATTTCAACTCAAAACGTCCATATTCTGCTGAAAACAAGTATTAAGGGGTCACGACGCTGCTACGATACAGGGTATTAACTCGATCACTGCTATGATACAATGTCCGATCGATTGAAACCGATCCGATGGATGTTTAAGTGATGCCCGTATTTGGGCCATACTTTGTCATTCGTCGTGAGGGTTTTGATTTCGTGAGCATATCGTAAATGTTGTATTAAGTTACTGACCTAGTTTCGTGTGCATTGTCATTTAAACTAGGTTACAAGGCTAAATCAGTAGGCTAAACTCTGCCCAATTAAACTTGCAATGTGAGTCATTCTCTTTTATCAACTGTTTTACTAAATCTCAAATCATTTTCAAAAGTTATCATTACAGGGATTAAGTCATGGTTATCTTAAATCACTGGCAAGTGGGGTATTGTGCACATTACTAATTTCTCACGGTTAGGTTCATCAACCTAACATTGATAATCGTCACTACTTGGGTGAAAGGACCCAATAGTGGTATGACCATCGTCACCAGGGTGTGACACGGCGCCAGATAAAAATAAGATAGTAGCCATTGTAATCGCTCTTATGCTGTAATTTATAACTAATGTGTCGTTTTATTTAACCTGAATGACTCGCCAGTATTTCCCCGCTGATAAAATATTTTTAAACATGTTTCAGGCGACTTACTGTGAATCAAGGAAAAGTGCTACGGAGCACTAACAAGCTTGAAGTGGTGGCTCAGTTAAATAAATAAACATGTTTTGTAAAACAAGGGATTTCCTCGTGAACTTCCCTTTACTGTAAATTACGGGGTTTATCCCAAGTTATGAAATAAAAGAATTGGACGTTTTCAAGTTTTAAAAAGATCCTGTTAAACTTCCGCTGTCAACTCAAATATTAAATACCACGGGTTTCTGTCTCGCGGCTCCTGGACCGGGTAACACCGGAACGGGGGTCGTGACAGCAAACCCTCGATCGGATCGGATCGGTTCATGAACACCCCTAACATAAAGTATTGGCGAGCATACAAGTTTGAGTACTAGCATATGTATAAAAGTTTAAACGAATCAACATGGCATAATGGTTATCTAGAACTAACGTACGATACTAACATGCAACTATAAATGTCAACCCAAAGATTCCTGCTAGCGTAATATTATTGTAGCAACGATAAGATCGTTTTGTTTAACTTAACATGACCTCAAGAATACGGGTGGTGCGTTACTCCTATAGTGCTATACATGTTAAGGGAGGCTTGTACGAAGTTAATGACAAGTATAAAGCATAAGAATAGTCTATCATATACGAATTCGAGCATAACATATCAAGCATGTATATTGGATTGTTTATTTGTGTTTTAAGCATAAAGTATGTAATTATGTGAGTTTGATAATATATGCGTATTGCACCCAAAAGTGTTAAAATAAAAAGGGTCATGTACACTCAAGGTTTTGCAAAGCTTCCGATTAAACCGAGAGTTGATGAGTTGTTGAGATGGGAACAACGAAGTTACCCTACATGGGGGAAATGAAGGCGTGTGATTTTTCGGATTTGGTAAGAGATTTGGATTCGTAATTTAAGTATATAAAAAGTAGGTACACGAAAATATATCTTGTCTTAAACACTCGTTTTGGCACTGAGAATTTTATGTGATTTCATGGGTCCTAACTTGACCATTAGAATCAATAACGAGGAATTTAGATTGAAGATCAAGTAACCTATATTCATAATATATAACCATCAACCGGTTAATATTAAGAATTTGGCTGTGTATATATATATTTATAATATAGTCCATCATATAATGTCATAGAATTGATGTAGGTCAAGCATGGAGGCATGTATACCTCTTTGTATGATTCACCAAAGCACAAAATTTATCAACATAGTTGATAAACCCGGTTAGTCATGAATAAGAATAAAATAAACTAACTAATAGATTATCCAAGTAGCCAAATAAGAACAATTCGGGTGTGTCATATGGCAAATGCTGGAGACGAGGAAAAGATTTTGATTAGGGGTGTGCACGGTTCGGTTCGGTTTTTGAAAACCTTTTGGTTTTGGTTTTTTCGGTTTTAGTAACAGTTCGGTTTGTTTTTTCGGTTTCTGGAACAAAGTTTTGTAAGATTAAAAAAAAGTATAATCCAAGTTTAAAGAATCTTTCTTAGGTGTATACATTTATGTTAATATATTTAACTTTTAGAATTTATATTGTTAACATAAACATAACCTTTTAATCGAGTAAATTACGATTTTGGCCCCTGTTGTTGTATCACTTTTACCCTTTTAGCCCAAAAAAAGA